>CEMM01322029.1:118217-149685 GCA_900068975.1 Hygrocybe conica | reverse complement strand
CAACTCTGTCTGCTGATCGAATACTTCCCAACGGGTGCAAGAAAGAAACTACTCCTTCCTGGCCGAACGACATAGGATTCGTGATACAAACTGTGCAAGGATCCATGTAACAGCACAAGATTTGTGTCTTAGCGATTTATGCAATACGTCGTCGCGAGAGGTATATTATTAATCATATCCTCTATCCGTGTTCGAAGAGGGTCCGTTGAATTTTCGGTGCGGTAAAGCGGAGGAACGAGGATTATGCGCCGCCGCTGTGTTTTGAGTAGGTAAGATTGCACTCCAGGGTAGAGATAATGCACATACACCAATATATTATTTCTGGAAGCCGAGGTGAGCATTATGATCAACATGTTTGGAGGGAATCTTGCTCACATAGGAATGTGGATGAGTTTGACAAAGTAACCAATGAAACCCATCACAGCGAAGCCGATAGCTACTGCTTTGCATATCTGGACGAACTCTAAGGCGCACTGAGCAATTTGAGGGTGACAGAGGTTTTTTCAAAATGAACCTTTTGACGAAGGCTTCGTACATCTTGTGATGAACTGGAACAATACAAAATGACTGAGCCACAGACTGGGACAGCGACAAGGGCACCAACCTGGTTTCCATCTCGCACGAATTGCTGAGGGACTTCAATGAATTCTTTGATCTTTTCGGACATGGTGGATCGTTTTTGAGACTGCTACGTGTCTAGTTCCCACGGTTACCCGCAAGCTAGAACGCAGGTCAGGAATGGGTCATTGCTCATTCACGGTGTGCTGATACTCGTTGTCCAGGACGGGTGCTCGCATGAATGTCCTTTCGCAGCGCTTTCATCCGAGCCGGTCGAAAAACACGTTTTTCTCGCTTGGTGGACGTTCATAGTTTTCATGTTCGTCCTGGCACATTCACGGCTAGACGTTTCGGATCCATTGGCCATTCTACGCGTGGCCGGATAGAAAGTCTTGCTACGAAACTTCGGCACGTCGTCCGTTCCAATCGACTCCCCGAGATACACAAAACGTACCCAACGCTGGTCGAGAGGGTCAAAAAAATCCGGGATGTTGAACCGGACCTCCAACTATCCTCCATGTTAGACGAAACTTGTTTCATTGACATGCTCGATGCCCTGGCCGCGTCCGGTCGGCCTTTTGACCTGGCACTTGTCGAGAAGATTCTCTCCGACATGACAAATATTTTTGGCCTTGCGTCGACACCCGAACATCACATTGCTATCATTCAAGCCCTGATCCGGCATGGCAACATGCAAACCATACATCACTGGCTTTTGTCAATGGCCCGGAAGCCTGGTCATATCATCCCATCCCTTCACCATTGGCACCTCTACTTGAATTATTGTCGGGAACAGGGAGAGCTCGGTTTGCTCAGAGTAGCAATCAAGTCCATGCGCAAGTCTGGATGCAAGCCTACTAATGCGACCTACGAGATACTGGTCGATGCGTTGTTCGAATCATCCGAGCAAGTTCCCCAGGTTGCCGACTTTGCCTCGATCATTGATGAGATGAAACTAGAAGGATTACCTCACGACTCATCCATCGTTGCTGCAATTAACCGAGGTTATGCAACACACGGCCACCATCTCCATTCGATCCAAGTTGAACGAATGTATTCATCCCAGCTTGCTCCAGCGCAGCGAAACCAGAGCGACGAAGTGACAGTTTGGCACAGACGGTTAGTAGACGAATCCTATAGGCAAGGCGCAAAAGCTGCGGTCAAGCTCTGCCGAGTCTTCCAGAAGGAAGGCTTCGTAGTCACCCCTTTTACGCTGAACTGTGTTTTACGAAACTCCACCAATCCTAACGACCTTCATCAAGCCGCGAAGGACCTGGATATACAACCCAGCGCCGTTGACTGGTCAATCTTAATATGCAATGCCGTTCGCGCAGGAGATGTTACTGGCGCTTTGTCGATTTATCACGAATCACAGAAATTCGCCGTCATTCCAGACGCCGTGATGGTGCACCCAATCATTGCTGCCCTTTGTAGCACGACTCTAAAACCCCCGGACGAGCTTGCCATCGACCAAGCTTTATCGCTGTATAGAGATTTAGTCCGCGTATCACCTCCAGCTGCCCACAACGAACCATCTCCCAACGCAACAAGACATTCGTCAGGACCTGACGTACACATCTTTAACGCGCTTCTCCGTGCTCTCTCATCATCCACCAACGTGTTCAAGTATCATCCCCTTGCGATGTCATTATTGAATGAAATGGAATCTCGCGGCCTTTCGTTGGACGGCAGCATGACGACCACGTCCTTAACCATACTCCTCATGCGCAACTGTCCAACCCCATCAGAGGCGTTCGCTGTGTATCGACGTATGCGAGGGAGCAACGGCACCGCCATCGACGTGAAAGGCTACGCCGTCATTCTCAACGCATTCTGCAAAATGCCATTCGGTCACGAAATTTCGCTTCCTTCGCTGCATTATTACTTTGAGATCGTCAAGGACATGCGTCAATCGGGACACGAATTCACTGTTGAAGTGTATACCATCCTACTTCGGCAACTCGCATCAATCGCAACGCGTCTTGCGTCGGACAGGAATTTGCCAGAAGGGGCGTCAGATGAATTAGTCGCCGCTATCCGACGAGCACACGATCATCTTACCGTCGACGCTTCCATCACCCCAGACACGATTGTTTGGAATCAATTGATGGATACCTACCAACGAGCAGGTTGCTTCGGAGAGGCCTGCAGGGTCTGGGAGATGTTGTATCTTTCCGGAATATTTGACAACACCAGCGTGAGCATCATCCTCGACGCATGTGGATACGCCAGAGCCTGGCCCATTGCTGCACAAATTTGCCTCAAGCTGCTCAAAAATGGTTTCTCCTTCAATCGCAAAAACTGGAATGCGTGGGTGGAATGTCTCTGTCGCCTCGGCAAGTTGAACGAAGCGGTGAAGATTGTCTGCTTGGAAATGGGGAAAGGTCGCGATAGCGTGGTTCCCGACGAAGAAAGCGTCAGAATTCTAATGAAATTCGCTATCCACTCCAACCAACAGTCCGAGATACAATACCGTATCAAGCGGTATTTACCAGACCTCTGGCAGAAGCTTCCTCCAGACCTTCGTGGATCGGGTTGATTAGGATCTTACAATCGTGGTATGTACTGCTGTGGTGTGCATGGTTGAACAATGCACAGAGGCTTCGGGCACCCTAGAGGAATAGAGGAGCCATCGCCGTCTAAGGGCGTCTAAATCTAAAGGGAGATGTGGGTAGTCTCCTCAACGGAGGGACAGTCGCACTGGAACCAATTCAGCAATGGTGGCAACATTCTGATGCTGTACTCACAACGAGATTCAAATCGCCAAATGCTTGGAAGGTCACAACAATCTGAGCATTCATGTCATGTAGATTAGGTGTAGATCTCACCATCATCGATTCGGGCTACAGTTGGCCATAATTTCCTCTCATGGAGCCAGGGCGCGGGAAATGCAGCGGTTTGACGGGAATACGGGCTGGCGAATGTCAAAACGTCATATCTGTCGCACCATTACGTCCACTATCCAAATGACATACCGATTCCATTCATTTTCGGGCAGTGTGACCGCAGAAAGCGGGTGAGGAGCGTTTTTGAGAACGTTGTTATCTCGGGGTTGCTTTCCCGTGATGATGTCTTCTGCCTCACGCCGTATCTGAATCATGGCGTCACAGAACCTGAAAGGCTTAGCGTACTGGGACCATCAACAAACCCGCTAAAATACCTTTCGATCTCTTCGAGAGATTCTGACTCAGTAGGTTCGATAAGCATACATGTGGAGATGGGCCAGGAACAAGTTGGCGGGTGGAAGCCGTAATCCTGCATGTCATTCGTGAGGGACTCAATTTCGTCACCTCGTTTGCAAAGTTGGAAGTCGCACCTGCAGCCGTTTAGCAAAATCCATCACCTTGAGCCCAGCAGATTTTTCGAATTCCGCCAAATCGATCAGCAGCTCGTGAGCTACCCTACCGTTGTCATTCCTGTACCGAAGATTGTAGTGACCAGAGAGTCGGTGTGCCATATAATTCGCATTGAGCAGAGCAATCTTGGAGGAGTCTGTCAGACCTTGCCCTCCCAACATTCTGATGTAGGCCCAGGAAATGAGAAGGATAGATGCACTACCAAACGGTGCAGCGGATACCGCATCAATGGCGTGTTCACCACTGCAAGGTACAACAGGGTGCGTTGGGAGGAATGGTGAGAGATGTTCGGCAACGCAAATTGGTCTGTGCTTGGAATGAGTCAGCTGAAAGGGGAGATTAGTTCATGGACTAACCCAACTCCTGGACCTCCTCCGCCATGCGGGCTAGTGGGAGTGCTCGGTGAGCTGCGTCGACGCAAGACAAAGCACCCACATCGAGAACGTCTTATGCAAATTCAAGTGGCAGACATCACCACCGCAAATCGCGGGATTTGTAAGCCCGACCTGAGCATTGAGGTTCGCACCTGCATCGATGTAAGTGTGGGTCGAGAAATGAAATCGTGGATCCGCTTACCGTCCAAATAGACTTGTCCTCCGTTGTCGTGTATTATTTTGCACGCCTGTAGAGATTCCAGATCAGCGGGCGATTTTTGGAGTAAGAAACAGAGCTGTACATCCTGCACGCCAGCCTCGAACACGCCGAAAGTCGAGGGATATGTTATCTACGTAAGAAGATGGTCAAATCCCAAAAATGGAGAGCAATGACGCCGACAGACCATGAACGCAGCCAGGTTATCCTTATACTGCTCTGCCTTCGCTTTAAGGTCCTCCAAATCGAGATTGCCGTTATCATGTGTCTTCACAGCGACGACTTTCAATCCAGCCATGACGGCAGACTGGAGTCAAAAAATGTGAATCGAGTGACAAGGGGAATTAAGGTCAAAAATACTTGCAGCAGGGTTGGTGCCGTGTGCGCTCAATGGAATCAAACAGATATCACGGTGACCCTCCCCTTTTGACTGTTGATAAGCCCGAATGACACAGAGCCCAGCATACTCCCCGGCTGCTCCAGAGTTGGGTTGTAAAGAGCATGAGTGGAATCCAGTGATCCTGCACAAGTCGTTCTCCAGTTCCTAAAATGCAAAGTGAACAAGTGTGAACAAGTGTGCTGAATGAGAGTGTTCATGACAAATGTCTCACCTTGATGATCTCAAGATAGCCTGTCACTTGATCGGCAGGTACAAAAGGATGGACAGCACCGAATTCAGGAAGAGTTACAGGAATCATACTGCTGGTGCTGTTGAGTTTCATTGTACAACTGCCGAGCGGGATCATGGAATGGACCAAGCCAATGTCCTTTGATGCAAGATGATGGATGTAACGGAGTAATTCCGTTTCCGAGTGGTGTTTATTGAAGACGGGATGGGGTAATATTTGCGACGTACGTTGAAGGGCTGGCGGTATGGACGGGGTCTTGGACATGTTGAGATCCGCGAGGGAAAGAGGAGAAGCTGAGACCGCGGAAGTGAAGACATTGACAAGTGACACAATATTCTTGGGTCCGACGCTTTCGTCCAGCGTCACACCGACATGCTTGTCATCAATGTGTCGCAGATTGATATGAACGGCATTGGCGGCGCTGTGAACATGATCGGATGATTTGCCAGTACCCGATACATCGACGGTGAGAGTGTCGAAGAATTCCTGGTTGGTTGTTCGATAACCAAAATGCCCGATTGCGTTGCTGAGAACCTGCGTAAGTCCGTGTACTTTGCGCGCAATATTCCTGAGGCCAATAGGACCATGATAGACGGCATACATGGCGGCCATATTGGCGAGGAGGGCCTGGCTGGTACAAACGTTGCTCGTAGCCTTCTCACGCCGGATGTGCTGTTCTCGCGCTACGAAGGTGATGAATCAGTGCAATGTGATCAGGGCCAGAATAGCAAAAGGACGCACTCTGCAAAGCAAGTCTGTAAGCTGGTCTTCCCATCGCATCCTTGCTGAGTCCAATCAAACGGCCGGGCATCTTCCTCTTGAGTTTCTCCGTCACCGCAAAGAATGCGGCATGAGGTCCACCATAGCCTGCAGGAACACCGAAACGAGCGGAATTGCCAAGGACTATATCAGCTCCCCATTCACCCGGTGGCTTGAGCATGGTGAGGGCTAATAGATCCGTTGCACACACGAGCAAAGCTCCCGATTTGTGAACGGTTTCAGCCAATGCAGCAAAATTCTTGATGTTTCCATCGACGTCTGGATATTGCACAAGAACACCACATACGCTGGACCTCGACGACTCGTCTTCCAGGATGACCGTCGCATCACCAACAATGAGTTGAATGCCAAAGCCTTTTGCACGGGTGCGAAGAACAGCGATGGATTGGGGTAAAACACCACTATCAACGACAAAAGACCGTTTCCTCTGTCCTGACGCTGAAAAGGACATGATCATGCCCTCCGCTGCAGCAGTGGCCTCGTCGAGCAGGGAAGCATTGGCAATATCCATGGAAGTCAACGACATGATCATGGTCTGGTAGTTGACAAGGGATTCAAGGCGTCCTGCACTCGAAAAAAAAAGCGTCAGACTAGGACAAGGGATGACAGGAAATGATGACCTTGAGCAATTTCGGGTTGGTAAGGCGTATACGGAGTGTACCAAGCTGGATTTTCCATCACCTGTTTCGTGGTGAGAAAGAACGCGAGTGAGGAAAGGATGATCTCACGTTGCGAAGAATGACAGGGGGAACGACGGCATTGTGGTAACCCATGCCGATGTAACTTTTGAAGCCGCTGTTGCGCGCACCAAGGGTTTTGGCTCGTGCAAGCATCTCAGCCTCGCTGAACGCGGGCATAGACTCATTGTTGATAGAAGCCGTTGGGAGACGAATTTTTGGAGGTACGGTAGCGGCGATGAAGTCATCCATGGAGCGATAACCCAACTTGTTGAGCATGAATGACGCTTCCTTGTCATCGGGTCCAATGTGTCTCTCTGGGAAGGCATCCAACGGGGCAAAAACTGACGTTGGGGCTTTTATCGATGCAAAATGCCGGACCTGATGTCGAAAACGACCTCGCGTATAGAAAAAGATCCTGGCTGTAGTTCTTATCTGCAGGGGAAGGCCGAACGGTGCCATGGCTCGCGAGGGAGAAAGAGAGCGGATGGGAGGCCGTTGCGTACCCTGAGAGTAATCTCGCCAAAGCGTTCACCGAGTCAATTGAAACTTTTACGGGCGTGATAAGGACCCAACGTGGGCCGATTCGGAGCATCTCGATGGTAGCCGACCGTTTATGCAATCGGCGGCGGCGGCGTCCCCTTGGATAGGAGCAACTCGGAACATGGTCTACGACGAGGTGTGTTGTCTACGCAGAGAGCGTCTGTCCTCGCAGTTCAAGTTGTGCAGACTCGGACGTTTTTTGTTCCCTTTACTGTTCACTCCTCAGTAAAATCTCAGAGCACGTGAATTGTTATCATGGCATCAATGACAAAATATCCAAACAAGCAACCCTGGCGAATCCCAGCACGTCTGCACCACGTTTTCTGTCATCATTCGTCAGAAGAAGAAAAAATAATTATCATTCAGTGAGTGGGACAAACGGAGGGGCTTCAAGATCCAACACCTCTTTAACACCAAACAATCCCTCGGCGTCAATCTCGCTGGCGATGATTTGCATCCCTTGTCTTGCTGATACGGGTCCCGCTTTTCCGATCTTCTCTTCGTAAAATTCCACGACTAATAAGATTTGAGCCAGCGGCTCCCTCGACTCCGTCCATGATGTCCGTCGCGGCACAGATAGAGTCTGTACCAGCTCTGCCTGCTGCTTCAGAATCGACGACGATCGAACCAACTCATACTAATCCCATAACGTTTGCTTATGAATAACGACAGATCTCGAGTCGTGACTTACAATAAATTCGTGAATGGATTCGGGTCGTGGCAGGAATACTTCTGCCTTGCAAAGAGCTAGATCCAGTACTGAGATAGTCTGATAAAGTTCATTCAGAATAATTTTCAACTGCAAAGCTCAAGGTGTACTGAACCACAGACCTGTCTCACGAGTTGCTCGACACCACCAGTAGTGACGAGGTTGTCCAATTTGTTGGACAAGAACGCTAGTAACCCGATGATGGCATTCCAAAACTCCTTCCAGTGGTAATCTATCCGACAAAACAATTCAGAACGTTTACAGCGCGACCAACGCAGAGCACGTGCCTAGGCGGATGCGTTGCTCCTGGATGAACCAAATAACACGATGACATATCCATATGCATGTGCTTAAAGACAAGTTAGAACACCAACGTAGCAGACTTCCACCTGCGAAGATCCACGTACGCGTACGAAGCAACCTCCAAACGATTGTGAAGGTTGTGGCGCAACCAGAGCACACAGCAATCCATTAACGCACAAACGGGCGGCCATGGAGTAGGTTCGTGTGGCAGCAAGGGTGAACGCTGTGTCGATGCGTCACATAACGCGTCAATTCCTCGAAAGAAATTTGCCTCGTACTTGACGGCATATCCTGATATTGATTGGGCTCGGACGGCAGAATGACGAGAGAGCCTCATCGTTTTCAGCAAACGCAAGCAATAACTTGAGGCATAGATCTGCATAGGCAATAGGTCGAGGAGATGAAGCTGATGTCGCATGGCTTAGCAGATATGATGACAGGGTGAGCAACGTGAACGGGGCAGGTGGTAATCGGCTATTTTTATCTTGCAGGTCCTGCTCCGCAATAATAATGTCGTCCAGCAGCATGGAGACAAAGACGTCGTTCGCCTGAATAAATTCGAAGACGGGAAGCAAAATGACGCATGCCTCAATCGGTCTGGGGAGGAGCGAGTCAGTGATCAAGTAACAAAGGTGGTGGCTGTACCCAACTGGGCTTTGAACGCTTCTTTAAAAGGATCAGCTGATATTGGTGCCATTGCGCGACCAGATCGCAGCGTGGCAAGCACTGACCCTAAAGTGGTCGTCAGCGTTGGCACAGCATCGTCCCAGATTTCTTGATAGGCCCTAGCATGCCAATTAACATATCAACGACCTTGGTCATCTCGTCGCACTTTACAGATGCATTGATAGCGAAATTACAAGCCCAGCAAATTATGCGCATGAGCTCCCTGTCTTGCGTCGCTTTGAGTCTTTGTAGGTATGGATTAAGCTTGGCTGCATCGGATTTGTGAAAGTTGGCAAGGATTGCAAGAAGTAGCACGGCCTCAAAGGTGTACTGTTTAGTTTCAGGGGACTTGATGAACTCCATAGCCCATATCGTCATTTGTGACAACGAAGGAAGTTATGACCAGAGGCTCTCACCTCGACAATCGACGGGAATAGATCACGCTGGAGGAAATACGCCCCGGGGCTCATTTGCCCGATACTACACATGAAAATGTTCGCAAGTTGAAGCACCTGGTGGCGGTAATCAGCTGGACGCGGTCAGTATTTATTATGATAGTTCATTTCAAAGTTGGTGCGCCCCACACCTGGTGCAGCCGAATCTCCGATAGTGCCATCGATTATTGAGGTGAGCTCCTACAAGGATCGGATAAGCATATTTTCCTCCTGGCCTTGGCGAGCACATTACCATGAACACCTTGTCACTCAAATTGACTCCTCCAGCGAAGACCTCCATGACTTCCCACCCAGTTAAATTCTTGGCCAGGATACACTTGATCACCATCATGAGAAGGTTGACGGCGTGGCGACTTCTTTTGCCATCACCGCGCGGGTCCATGCGAATATGCATCAGGCAGGCCCAAAAAGCGCTATTGAGCACTGGCTACTGGACTCTGGCTCGAAAACCATTTGAAACGCGGCGCAACTGAATCACACCTTCAAAGACTCCAGACAATAGTCCCTGTCGAGGCCATCCAATTTATTCACAAAGAAATCACGGTCAATGTCGCAGAGCAGCAAATTCGACCAAAACAGCTCTGGTGTCTCGTACGGCGGGGAGATCTCGTGAGGCAAGAAACCCTGTACCAAATTCCACTATGATATAGAACGATAAACACGACCACCAGCACGCACCACGCACCTTCAGCAACCTGCTCCATGTCCCAATAAACTTTGAGGAACCGTCGTAGCTATTCATCAATAAGGTGGAAGGTCACATGACGAACTGCAATTCTAGATGCCCGCGTCCACCATTTCCGTTATCCAGCCCATCAGCGTTTCGTCTTTGATTCGCACTCCCTCCATCAGATGCCGGACAGCAATGAATGCCTTTCGACCTCGCCTTTCGCCTTCTTTCTCGCTATCTATTCCAATTTCGTCGCTGTCGTCTTCGCCGTCCAACTCGTCCGTGTCTTCAACAACTCCTGGGAACCCAAAGTGATCAGCATCGGCACGGGGAGCCATGTCTGATGATGCGAAAGAAGCCCGGAAAAGAATCCGGATGCAAAGTAGTGCGGTCAATGAACTCGAGGGCGGATCGACGACCGGCCTTCGGTATGTGATTGTTGTACTGCGGGGAAGGGGCGGAGGTCGTTGAGTGGGATCTTCGGTTGGATATGGGACCAAATCTGGCGGAAGGGTGATCGTATCACTCTGAGATGGGTGCTTGGCGGGGGGTTGCGTGGTCGAGATGTGTGTCAGAACGTGGGCAGGAAGGGAAGCTTTGGGCATGGATAAAGTTTGGCAAGACGACCACAGACACGACGTCTGAGCATCATCTGATGCCGAAATATGCTCCAAGGTATGCTCGTAAAGTTGTCCTGGGTCTGTGAAAGCCGCGTGCAAGCACTGCGAGCGATCCCAGTGGCATTTGAATCTTTCATAGACGACGTCGTCCTTGCGACGATCGACTCCCCTAACAACGAATCGTTGAGGTGGGCCAGGTAGAACCATTGCTTGAGCTTGGGCGAATACGACAGTGACATTTTTGATGACGTCCGAAGCCACGAGAAGTGGGTGATGATCCTGATAGGCAGTAAAAGCATCCTTGTAAAGGTTCCAAAAGTCGACCTGTGTCAATTCGCCTTCAACTTTCGCAATAAACATCGTCTTCATCCTAAAATGGAGACACTGTCAGACCCACAGCAGAAAGAAAAGCCCAGAGTGTATACCATTCATAACACCGTTGTGGTTCGGGTTTTTCCAGAAGAGCGTCCAACTCTTCCTTGGTTAACTCGTGATCTCGAATACTGGGAGTGAGGGCGGGTGCAGTGTGAACAACAACCCCAACGTCCAAGGAGACAATTTCTTCGACTTGTTCGGCAACTAGTAAGCTCACCATCAACCTGAGCGTGCTGGGCAATTCAGGTTGAAGCAAGAACGCCTTGGCCATAGTTGAAGACGAAAGGTGAGCGTAAAGGTAATTCAGACAGGCATCCAGGAGGGGCTTATCCATGAAAAGCGGGAGATATCGAATCGATGCCTGTAACGCAGATGAATCCGGGGAAAGATGGATCGTGTTGGGTGGGTTTGAGAATATGAGTGCGAGGGAGGTCAATGATGTGATAATCAAGGACCTATTGGAAGTCAGTCCGAGTATATTTTGGAGGGCGGGCAATGGATCTGGAGGGCTAGCGTCGTTCGGGGGGAGTACGAGAGTGGATGCTACGGCTTGTAGGAGTTCACATGCGTGAAGCAAGATTTCAGCATTTTCATCCACATCGTATTCGAGGTTGCGGAGGATTGTGAAGATCAGAGGCCGTGTTCTGGGGTGACTGGCAAGTTCGTAAGCGTTCGGGTCGTTCAGCGCAGCGTTTCGCAGAATAAACAAGGACTCCAAGGCGTGGCGTCGTTGACGCTCTCGTTGAGGTGACGGAGAGAATAAGACGTCCAACTCTGAATGTTTCTTGCAGCCTGTTGTCGCGTACCATTCAGGCCACTCGAAAAGCGCGTCTGTGAGGCCTGGGATTGCTTTGAGCAGGAATTGCTCGTTATCACAAAGCCGACACAAGCGATCCAGTGCCCAGCCAACCTCCGAGTCTATGCCTGAACGGAGCGACAGCAACATTCGATTGTTTGGAGTGGCTTCGGTATACCATCCTGCACGAATATTTAATAGGCGAATTAGAAAGCTACGAAATACGCACGTTCATAGTCATCTGTAACATTTGGGCGAGTTCCTGATTGTGGAACGTATCCCGAGTGCTTGTAATACGCTCCTGCGGTGGCCCCACGCGCTGTGACCGAGTACATAGTAAAATAATATAAAATCTGAACGGGAAATGCCGAGACTTCACTCAATGTCTGAACACAATAAGGTCCGACCAGTCATGTACCCTCCAATTGCAACTCCAGGTGCAACGGAACCTCTGCTGCAAGAGTCGGATTCTTCAACGAACAGACCTTTTTTTTCTTATACCGGATGGGTGCTTCCTAGACGACACCGACGCCTGTTCATCCTTTGCGCGGTTCTGGCTGTCATCACGCTTTCGGGCGTTCTCTTCCGTTCGCAAAGCGGTGTCTCGTTTTCACGTTTAGCCCCTGACCTGGAGTATCCTGTCAACAAAGTGGACCCTCTACCGCATCCCTTCGAACAGGGTTCAGAAACTAGGCCCTCTGAACCGCCCACCTCACCGCCAGAAATGGATCCTTTGGATTCACGTTCCTTTCTGAGAGGCCCTCCTACGAGGAAATTCAGAGGTTGGAGTGTCCTCTTCAGTGCCCTTGTGGTAATGCTTATCACGCCTGTGATGCCAGACAACCTTCTCCCCCACCTTAAATATATCTCCTCGTGGATTGCTGCCGGATGGAGTGAGTCGCATTGTAATGTACCAAGTGGTCCACTAATGTTATGATAATTCTTCGCCATGCAGCGAACGACGTGATAACCTACGTGGGTATCATTTGGGCTAGTCGTCTGACCTACCTCATCTCTTGCTTTAGATGAATCTTATTTATCTCGGCTTGATCACGGATCGTATCCCCATCATTCCGTTATTCAATCCAAGTCATGTGCACGACGCTCCATCCATCGCATTCAGTGACATATTCGACGTTCCACGCCTTCGTAATGCCATAGGGATGCCTATTCTTGATTGGGACGATGTCAAGGACAGCAACAATGGTGATCTAGAAATCATTGGTTGTTGGAATGTGTGGGAAAGTATCCAGAAGGATGAACATTATCCACGCTACAGTGTTTCACCTCACCAACTTCAGCTAGGTGTGTCACGGTTGGACTTGGACCTCACTGGTGATGTGATCTATCGATTGACGTCTGGCAACACAGATATATCATATACTCGGACACCGGCTTGGATCAAGATGATCCCCAATTTCCAGCACGATAAGTACACCCCATTCTGGTCCTTGGCGTCACTCGCGTTTCCCGAGACGCGTAAAGCTAGTCTTATCCCGCCACTTGCTTCACCAGAACGCCGTGTACTCCTGCCGCCAGATGAGCATCTTCTTTGTTTCGATTTTCTGTTTTACGCCTCCGCAGACCAGGTACCTTCTTATTCTTATTCTTGCCATTGAAGCTGAAACTATCTTACCAACGTAGCCCAATGAGTTCGAATTCGACTACGGTCCTGCTTGGAGATATGTCGGCCAACATATGCGATGGACCCCAGCGCTAGAAAGGCTCGGGGAGCAGGCTATTCGAAGGACGCTTGGTGTCAGAGACGGTGATACACTACCTTACGTCCGTCCACTCACCTCATTTTAAATGATCTATTAAAAAACCATCCCTCTACAGTGGATCACAATTCACGTTCGCCATCGTGATTTTGCCGACTGGTGCCGTGGTGTTCCAATCTTTGACTGTTTTGCCACAATACCGGTTATCGCACGTCGTGTGCAAGATGTCAAGGATGAGCTGTACGAAAGGAGAGGGATCAAGGTCGACCATGTCATCATGACAAGCGACGAGAATAACGCCACGTGGTGGCAGGAGGTTGTTGAGCAAGGATGGAAACGAGTAGACTACTCGAACAGTGAGAACTTGTATGGAGGATGGTCAGTCTCTTTTCAAGGTTGATCGCGGGATCGAAAACCCTCATGTTCTTTCCACAGGGATCCACTATTCACCGATGTCGTGATCCAGTCCAACGGTATTGGCTTTGTGGCCACCGACCTCTCGACCGTGTCTGTGCTTGCACGACGCCGAGTAGAGACTTGGAACAACGGTATTGCCAAGACTGTTAGATGGGGTAATCCGCATTCTGATGACCATTGAACGCACGAGGTGTTCAATTTCATGTCATAAAACCTACATCAAAGCATTTCCACATTATTCTCGATAGTGTTCTTCGCATTGTTGAATGGCTGTCTACGTAGGAACCGTCGTTTTGTGTGACCAATACTCTACGGTGTCGGGTTCTGGATTATAGCTGTTGATCTATAGGGATTCTGGCCCTCATCTTGACGAGATTCAGAAGTGTGGCAGTAGCAGGCATGGGAACACCATAGGTTGCCCCGAGATTCAGCAGATAGCCGTTGAGAAAGTCAATCTCGGTAGTTCTTCCTTTACGTATGTCGTTGAGCGTTGACGATATGTTTCCTTTGGTGAGTTCGGCAACGCGTATACATTCTTCTTCAAGGAAGTGTGCAGTAAGTGACCGTGGTATCCGTCTCGCCGCTCGCGCCGACGGATGCACGCTGTCATCTTTCAGGCTATCCGCTCGAATCTGCGCGGCGATGACGTCGGCGGCTTCTTGGCAAACTCTGCGCACGATACGTTGCGATGCCGTCGTCCCAAATACATCCCCGTTTCGACAACCTAGGATGGCTGTCAGAGGGTTGATGACTGAGTTGACGACAAGTTTCTGGAGCATCCTCTCCTGGATCTCTGCGATAGGCCGCCATGACGTACGAAGGTTTTCCTCCAGATCACATAGGGCTGATGCTGTGCTTCGTAGGGACGTGTAGCGTGCGTGGAGGGGGTCATCCGACGGGTTTGTGATATCGTCCAAGTTGAGACGATGACTAGACCTCGCCACAGTGGAATCCAACAGCCCGGCTTCAAATTGACGGCCATCTGTATCCGGAACGATACCGAAGTGAATTTCGCCAAAGCCGGCATGGACAACATGACGCAGCCGCTTGAACCATACACCGTGGGTGTTTGAGGCGAGAATAAAGTGCGGTCGTTGGGCTGGGTTTCGAAAGACGTCATGGACAAGTTGTTCGTAAATTCCCATGCCGTTTTGTAGAAGGACGATGGTGCTGTTCCCGGATAAGCGATGGAGGAGTCTTCGAATTGCACCGATCGTCTGATGGGCTTTGGTTGTGACAAAAAGGGATTGTATGGCGGTCTCAGACGGCCCAGGTGCTCTTTTGGGAGGGTCTGAACCAGTTCCTAGGCCCTGACTGAATTTTCCGGTCTGTGGGGATTCGCGATCGTAGAAAGCCTCGAATACCTCTCCTTCGAACCGGTTCTCTGACGACGTCACACCCCCAAGTTCAACTTGTATCTCCCCGCCGTTTTCTTGGAATTCATTGGCCTGCCGTTGCGTTTTGTGGATGAGGGTGACGATGTCAGTAGCCGGGATGTTACGACGGAGGTTGAACGCAAGGAGAGAACCAATGGGACCTATTCCGAGAATATGAAAGCGCATGGCAGGTCAGTTCAGACACTGAACATTGCCTGTAGAATAAATAAAAAGCGTTGTCAGTGGTCCAAAGCACGACATCAGAAAATTAGACCAACAGTTCTCAATGCAAAAGTAGATAATCAGGCTGTGCACGCCTCTCGCGCCACCTGCCACGCGCCAATTCTCACGCTTCCGGCCACACCTCGGTATCATACTAACGACTACTAACAACCGCGCACGCATTGGATCGCAATGGAGACCATCACATTGATTCCAAGTGGCCAGAAGGTATGCACATGCGTTCATGTCTGTCCCGATCATTCAATGCACTCAGCAGATGCCGCTTGTTGGGTACGTGGGTGGTGAACGACAGCCGTTCTGACTAACTTGATGCGTTACGAGAAGCCTCGGTCTTTGGAAAGTAAGTGATGCCACTGGGCGGCTTCCAGACACACCAATTCTCAGGGCACTTCAGGTCACAAAAGCTATTTGCGCAGAGGTAGCACCCAGGTTGATTCCGAGTCAACGCTGAAATGACCTCACATGCATGATCTCTAAGACGGTATATAGCGCAATTAAGGCTGGCTATCGCCTCTTTGATGGCGCCTGCGACTATGGGAATGAGAAACAGGCCGGTGAAGGCATCCGCCGGGCAATCGACGAGGGTATCGTGAAAAGAGAGGATTTGTGTGAGCATACTTCAATGACCATGGACATGTATTGGTTACTCATCGAACGTCAGTCATCACTTCCAAGGCAAGCAGAGGTTTGACTCGCAGACCGTAAGCAATGCTGCTGATCGTTGATGATGCTGTACTTTTCTTAGTTATGGAACACCTTTCATGCCAAAGAACATGTGAGCTGCCGTTCAATAAAACTCGCATGTCGTGATCATGATTTTATCTGCTGCCAGGTTGTGCCTGCGGTACAAAGACAACTCGAGGACTGGGGCATCGATTACTTCGATCTGTTTATAGTCCATTTCCCGATCTCGTTGGCTTATGTTGATCCCAACCATCGTTATCCGCCCGAATGGTTCGGTGACGACGGGAACCTGCATCTTCGTAAGCCGCGTCGCAGGTCATTTTCTACGCTACCTGAACGTGATTCAGAGGATACCCCGATACAAGAAACATGGGAAGAGATGGAAACTTTGGTGTATCATAACCTTGCGAAAAATATCGGCGTGGGGTGAGCTCTTCTTCGATCTGGAGAAGTAAAACGTCTGATTGGCCCCTTTGAACTGTGTAGTAACTTTGCAGGTGGCCTCATTCTTGACCTCCTGCGTTATGCGCGCATAAAACCTGCAGTCCTTCAGGTGGAAATGCATCCGTATCTGACTCAAGATGCTTTGTTCCACCTGGCAAGAAATTTGGGTATCGCGGTTACTGCGTACTCCTCATTCGGGCCTCAAGGTTATATTGAGCTCAATATGGATAAGGGTGCACAGACCCTCTTCGAGCACGACACCGTGTTAAAGATCGCCAACAACCACAACAAGAGTACGCGATCGTGCGTTTTGTTGATTTCACACTAACAGCCCCACAGAGCCCGCTCAGGTCCTGCTTCGTTGGGCTACGCAGCGCGGGATAGCCGTCATACCAAAGAGCATTGACCGGGAGAGGTTGGTTCAAAATTTGGGTCATACCTCGTTCGATCTCACTCAGAGTGAGTTGGAGCAATTGAGTTGTCTGAATGTCAACCTGAGGGTAAAATTCGAGATGTCTTGCTGATGTCTAATCTGTTCTGATATTTTCCCTGACAGTTGAACAACCCCATCGACATTGATCCGCGCCTTGGCATCTTTGCATGAGCGTAGCAGTAACACTGACTCTTGTCTGATACATACACACATACACAATCATCACGGTCCCGCCGGGCCGCGGTCCGCAGTAATCCTCCGCAGTTTCGGAGTTTAAACCCTCAAGATAAAGAGGAGCGGGCGTCTTGGCTCCCATCTAGCAACCATGGCCTTTACGTTCAAGATATCGATGCGGGGCGGTCTTATCCGTCGCATAACGTTCCCTGGAAAACCATCCTGGCAAGTGCTGTCGGCTAGGATAGGGGATCTCTACAATATACCACCTGACAAGCTTGCGGTCTCCTACGTCGACAACGATGGCGACGAACTTACGTTGAGCTCCGAAGAAGAGCTCCGAGATTTCTGTGACACCGAGACGTCGAATGAAAATCAAGCTCTCATTCGATTCACCGTCCGGGACTTGAGGTCACTCCGTGATCCACAGTACGATGAATCTTTATCACTCCCTCATTCACCAAATCGAAGGAACACCATCCGCAACACTTTCGGCGGAGTATTTGACGTTGACGATGACTGGCAACTCCCCAGTCTGGGCTTCTTCAGGCAACCAGATGTGACGGGAGATGAGCTTCCTCATGCATTCCTTGAAGTCGTCGAAAGCGAAGTTGATGTCAAGACCGATCCCTCCGAAACGGGAACTATCAAGGCGTTCGGGAATAACAGTACCACGCTGGAGCCCGACAAAGAACTCGACAAAGGAAAAGGTAGGGCTTACGAGCCCAGCATCACCGGTTCCATCTCCACTACCGGCTCCGTACTGGCGGAAGATGCCCCCCCGAAACCCCCGATCCATGTTTTTAACGTCACCCCCGAGGAGGACCAAGCACGCCCTGCTGAGGTCCAGCCAGCACCTCCGGTAATCCCTATCCCCGATCAGAAGAACGCGCCCACGCCCCCTCCAGCAGAGAGCACCCCCAAGGTCTCCGCTCAGTCGGTTATGAACAACAATACCAGTCCGGAAGCAGCGACTACAGCTGCTGGTTCACCAAGTCCTCATCCACCCGTGGATACTCCGGCACAGCTTGACACCCCGTCGCTTACTCGAGACGTAGCCGCTCTCGTGCATGCCCTGTCGACCGCCATTTCCTCCCATCCGGAAGTCGTCGACAACTTTCGCACCATCGCGCGCAATGTGACAAACGGCACCTATTGGCAAAACCATAGGCAAAGCATCGCTCGTGTTACGGATGAGATCGCCCGGCAAACGCAAGAAACAACAGGTAGGGCCGCAGGCGAAGTGCGTCGCCTCGCAGAAGAGGATGCCGGCCGAAGGATTGCTGAGGCCGTCGGCGAACTTTTCCGGCAGCTGTCGACTGTGACAGGAAGCGGCCTCAGTGGAAGCGGTCCTAGTGATTCAATCTCTCCACCCCCTGTGACTGCCGTTCCAGAGAATCCTGCGCCTCTGCCACCCACTGCAGCTACGTACCAGAAATCAGGAAAATTTCCTCCTCCTCCTCCTCCACCCTTGCCTTTCGGATCCAGGCCCAATTCATGGTATGGTGTACCTGCGAAACCACGTCCCAATTCATGGGGCTTGAATTCTCTGAAGCCATGGGAAGCTGCTGGAAACGGTGCACGACCCGTGCCTCCACCCCCTCCTCGCGCCATCCCTTCAGTTCCTGTTCCGCGCCTGTACCACCCTCCTCCTTTACCCCCTCCCCCTCCGAATGCACCGTTGTACCACCCGAGTGTGCCCATCCCGCCTCCACTTCTGCCCATCACCGAATCCCTACCGGACCCTGCCAAGATGACTGCAGAAGAATTAAGGGCCGATCTCGAGATTACGAAGCAGAGGTACAAAGCAGAGAAAGAAATGTACCGAGCGCAACGAGAGCAACGTAGGAAGGACAAGGAGCGCACGAGGAATTTGTTCGTTGATGGGTAAGCACAGCAGTATGTGTGGCATGTTCTGTACCTCATATGGTACTATCCAAACAGCAACAACGCTGGAGGACGGGGCTTCTACCGTGGTGCAGAACCCACAGGAGTGAAACCAAGAAAAGAGGCGCCCGTCACTCAAATCGTGAGTAATGCCAGGGGACCGTACCCAGAGCTTGAGATGGTCAGCGTCTCCCACACGCGGAACCGTTCCACTTTTCGTCACCCTTCTGCTCGTACTGGCCCTGAGGCAGAGAGTGGGGCTATCGAAAGGATCACGAAGAGGCTCGCTGACGTCAGTGTATCTGCCGTTCTCATTTTCTTCGCCGAACTCACTCTATCTCCAGATGGGCTTCGTGACGGACGCGTATCCCTCTATTCCGACGCGTATCAAGTCCCAGTTATCGATCCATGGGGCAATCGGCAAAGACGCCGAGGACGAAATCGTTACTACCCTGCTGGAAGAACTCCTTGCGATCTCGCCTAAACCTGCTGCCTCTACTTCCCGCCCTAGAAGGGACCGAGACATTCCAGGTGCTTGGTCCTAAAATCGAATCGGTGACAGTTCTTACCGCTAAGTTGTTTGAGTATTTCGCTGGAAGTGTAATTATGCCCCTTTGCTGAAATCTATGTTATTATACGACGTCTGTAACACGCAAACAAAGGATGTGTGGACTCAGTGTATTATTGTAATCACGTTGCGGCAATTTTTGATCATGAGGGTCATCTACATCCTTCAATATCTGTTGCTTCATGTTAAAGACACGAGCCACAACTTGAAGCCACAGTTTTTGTCGCCTTCTGTCCATTTAACCGGGCACCAGAATCTCTCCATATACATCTCCTTCTTCCTTTCCCGCATCGTCAGTGCCACCTTAAGATCAGCTTTAGCTTATCGTGTGAACCTTACCTTCAAGGTACGTTTGATTTTGTGGCCATTCTCTCTTGCTTCACTGTAATCGGCTGATGCGTAGATAAATACCAAACGCGTAACGCGGCGGACTTGGGCGATCTTGTTGGGAGTTGACGTGGAAGATCTTGGTCAAGAGCTCGACAGGCAAATCATAAAGGCGGAAATGTGGTCATCACGCGTGTCCGCGTGTCGTGAGGGCGGATCTGTGTGCGATTTTCACACAAGTACGCTGTACATGGGGATCAAAGACGTACCCGGGACCTGCTCCTTCAAGACAATCTGTCAACTTCGTAATTATGGCTGAAGGTCAGTCGCCGGGGCTTTGCGCTCGTCAATCTCAGGTGTGGGACAGGCGTATCGCCTCATCGCAAGGCCAGAAAACTGTTTGGCAGTGCAAAGGTGAGGCGTGTCGCATTAAATGGTACTCACGTCAACTTTGCCAGCTCTCGATTCTCGCACTAGACGCATCTTGGTATCAAGTACAGGACAGCGAGAGCCCTACCCCCCGACGGACATAGATTCCTGGAAATGCCCGAACTTGTTTTCGCTCTCTGGACGTGTTTGGACAATGAGAGAACGTGCCAGTGCAGGACCCCGTACCATTTCCTATGTACACCATTTTCGTACCCCGAAGCTGGAAAACTGACGGTGTGCAAGAGGGATTGTCAGGATAGCAAAGTTTTTGATCGCGTTGATCTTGGCGTTCAAGGAATTACATGGGGTGGAGCTGAAGGATGTCAACAATCGCATCAGGGACACTTGAAATACCTCCATCGAGTGGTGGCTCCGTTCCCTGTCGGATCTCAGATATCGCCTCGCTCACGGACTTGATGTCGAGTTGAAAGGACCGAGTGGCCATCACCTTTGTGGTGTGCCGAGCCATAAAGCTGCAGAAAGGGCAGCCTTTTAAACCTGATTCTTCTTCGCCCAGTAACCTGCAATCCAGTCCCACTGGCAGCACCATTCTTGCATGTGACATGTGACACCTCAATAACTCACTGTGACGCGTGACAAACAATCGAAATGGTAACATACAAGACTTAATCACGTGACCGAAAATGTCACGCTTGGCAGTGGGAATTCACTTTTTCTCTTATTTTGCTTCATATAGGTGAAAATACCATAATATGGCTCCTGGGAAATGCAAAGGATGTGTATTTGAAGGGGTCCCAGGGAATGGATCTTTGACCAAAGTGATGTGTGCCCTAAAATAAGACAAAGATAATTCAGAGTCACTGGTATTTGTGAGGACCCCGGGCACTACCCCCAACAGCACGAAGCAGAGACTGGCCCCTGAAACATACAGGAATCTCATTTCAGGGACTTTAAAGCACACTAGACAAGTGCTGAAGCAATTCATAGGTGTCTGGGAACATGAATTCAATCTCAATCTCTAGGAGAGATATGTTTTGCATTATCTTGCATGATCGGATTGGATCTAGGATAACAGGACCACAAATTTGGACCCCAGTGGGCTCAGTTGTATTCACCAGCTCTCTTTCCATATGCTGCATCATTTATACATTGAATCTGCTCCTCTTCTCTCGCGAATACACACCAAATAATTCTTTGGGGTCCTGAATCACATGATTGTCACGCGTTGTCACAGGTAGTTGCGTATGAGCGACGCCTATCTTACGAAACACTCGCCACCTAATTGTGCCGAACCTCACTGGGATCTGCAATGTTTGTATCGGGACACGTCCGGTTGTGGTCTTTGAAAGGAGCTCAGTGTTGCCTAAAGTGTGGCCTCCGAATGGCTGGGCTTTGTCTCGCTTAAAATCCTGTCCTTTATCTCGACCCCATCCCTGTCTCCGTGGTTGTTCTCCCGAGGGCCCTGATCACACCGGTGGCTCCGTCCTCAGGTGAAAATCTTGAAAGGCTCGAAGACTTTGTATAAATCATCCCGCGAACATTCCTGATTTCTTTCCTAAATCCATCGCTAATTTCCGGCGCCCACAAGGACAAACAACCGCTTTGACCGTCCAAATTCGAGCTGTAATCGACATTATCAAACGCACATCCTTTTTCTCCACTCCGGCTCGTTTCTTCTTGTGGACCACTTGTTGCCTTCGTTTTTGACCGCTCTGTCGTATTTACCCCTGCCATTCTTTCTCTCTCCAGCCTGAACTACGCATTTTTCTCCCACTCTGCAGTACAAATTTGTTTCGCTTCCAGTTCGTATCTGCGCGGCATGTTGGCGTACTGATGTTTGATTGACACCTGCTGTTAGATGCGTCCCAGACCCTCAGGCTCTCGCCGCGCAAATGCTCCCCGTGGTGCTACCCCTCCATCCTCAGCGTCGCGACCTACCATGTTGCCGACGCAAGCCCTGACCTCTTTCGATCCGGAGGTATTCGCGGACCCTGATAGCGAGATGTTGCAGGATCGGTTATTCAGAATCCAGCAGGTCCAACTCGAGCTGTACGACCGCGAAATACGACGTCAATCTAGGTTATCCCTTACTCGTATGACCGAACCGAAGCATGGTGATCGTGACGTCACTCATGTGGTTAGGACGACGTCGAAGATTCTTCTCAGCAAGCTCGAGCTTTTGCTAGAAGAAAGATTGCGTCTGGCACCTTCCTTTTCGGCCGACGTCGAGGAATCCATAGTCCACTGTCGCGTCAGACTTGCTGTCACGTACTGGCGCATCTTTCGCATCAACGACCTTCCCCCAGAGATACTCGCGAATATATTCCGACTTATCGCGTGGTCCGCTACCACAGTGGCGAACAGAGTGAAAACTCGCCTCGCGCTCACGTGGGTCTGTAAACATTGGCGATCAGTCGCAGTCTCCGACCCAACGATCTGGAACGCCATTTGGATTTGGAATGACCCAACGTTCGAACACGCACTGACGTGGCTTGATCGAGCTGGTGCCGCACCGCTTGACGTGCGTATCCTCGAAACAGGCAATCACGAATCTCGCAAGTTTACCAGCCATGGCATGTCAACGCTTCTGGACAAGCTCTTCGTTAAACTGTCGCAGATTCGCGTATTTGTCGTCGTTGTCGAAAGGTGGCCGCCTGCGCTAGTTGTTCTCGACAAGCTTCGTGAGTTTGGGGTGGAAGGGATGACGATGAATTTGGAGCGATTCGAGCTTCATCGGTCGGGAAATACTTATTTACAGCTCGGACCAGGTTACCAACCAGACGCCCATCGATTTCCTTTCACATTGTTTGGCAGTGCCTCCTCCCCTTTCTTCACGTATCTTTGCCTCAATGGCGTCCACATCGATTGGTCGATTCCACGGTTGTCAAACCTCACGACTCTGGACCTCAGACGATTGCCGCTCGAGGTTTCCCCAAATCTCACCCGATTCAGACACCTGCTTCAATGTTCGCCCAATCTCTTCAAGCTTACTCTCGATGGCGCTGGTCCTTCAGTTCAGCCGACTCTCGACCTCGGACTCAACCCCGTACCACTTCCCCGCCTCAGAATATTGGTTTTAGGAGACTTCAGTCTGAATTACGGACTGTACATCTTCGCGCAAATCGATACGTCGTGTGTACGGGATTTGACCTTGTCGAACATGACTGGCGAGGATTACATGCCCCTTGTTGCAGCAATGATCTCAAGATCGACGAACGTCCAGATTCTCACGATGTATTCGTTCGAGGTGGAGGACTCGGCCTCAAGTCGGAGGATTTTTATCAAATGGCTTGACTCCATGCCAGATCTCGCTTATCTGAAGGTCGCCCGCCTGAAGCCGCATGTTCTGAACATGTTCTCCGGGAATCGAGACGACAACGTTAGTTGCATTTCGAACATATCACGCTCGGCCCTATTGCCCAAGATGACTGCAATGGAGTACGAGAACATGCACAGTGAGGTCATTGTCGGATTTATTGGGTCGCGGATGCGGTTCAGTACCCCGATACGCAAACTTTACATCCACGAACGGTGCATATCGTCGGTCTCGAAACGAGATGAAGAGATTCTCCGACGCGTCACGAATCTTTTCGTTATACCCGCAGGAGGAACTTCACCAGACGAAAACTTGATCTTTCGGTCATTTTCGAGTTGAGCCATTGGCTAGTCCAAGCTTTCGATGCTTTGATCCGTGCTATCATGGAATTTGGGATCTACATACAGTACACCAATCTACTCACCAAAAATGTATACAAAAATTCAATAACTTATTGATTCATCGCGTGACCCACGTGACTTCGCGTCGTCCTTGATTTCTCGAAAACTTCGCGACGCGTCGCGTGTGTTTGAACCGTGTCTTAACCTCCGACCACCATCAACTCATGCAACGCGCACACTCGGTCTCCTCCAGTTCGTCAACCATGGGAGGCCATTCGCCCAATAAACATCCGGCCCTACCCACCAAGACCAAACTCATCACACGGAGACGGCTGACACCCAAGCAAGCCGCGGCTCTCAACAAGATGTTCCAGGCCAAGTCCCATCCCCTTAAAGAAGAGCGTATAGCTCTCGCGACCGAGATCGGCATGTAAGTAATTCCTGTCCAGTTTACTTCGTACTGCATTCCGTTCTCTGGTCAACAGGGACTTGAAGGCAGTGACTATCTGGTTCCAGAACAAACGCCAAATCATGAAACGCAACTCATGTTCAACAAAAGAAAACGTCCCGCCAAATAATGGACAGAGGACCTCCCCCATTCTCTCGGCAACGAAATCATTTTCGCGTTCCCCAACTCGAGGCCCGCTCAGGGCGGCCGTATCTTTGGACCATATCGCCGCACGGTGCGAGCGGTTGTCCCAGCATACCCACTTAGATTCTCTCTCACCTGCGACGCCAAACCGCAACCCATCAACTGCAATAGGCGAACTAGACCTATGGAAGCGCATGCCAGAGTCCCCTCTTCCACCTCCTTTATCTCCCAGCGTAGACAATGCTCGCTTTAGCATCGTCCCTCCACACTCAAAATCCCTGCGGTCCCTCGAATGGGCGTGCGCACGAGCGAGAGTAAAACCCCAGCAAAGCGATCAAGCGTTACCTGCTCATCGATCAAACCTTTCGTACCCCAGCGTGCCCGGTGTTGACTCCAGCGAGGATACGGACGTGGAAACCGATGAAGCTGTCACACCGGATAGCAGCGTCGCCCATTTTCACTTAAATCTTTGCGGCGGCTTCGATGGTCAATTAAAGGAGTGTGATCCCCATCCATCTTCGGAGGTAGAGGCTGCAATGGTCCTTCTGGGCTTCAAAGCCCAGCGGTAAACGGCGAAGGGGTTTGTAGTTGCAAGAGGGCATAACATCACTTTCCTTCTCGGACCTGGACCTGTAGGATTGCACATTCAAAAAGTTTCTTGACCACGATATCGATCAACCATAGCCGATCCCCCCTTCATGTACATAACTTATATCTCAGTTACAGCAACGACATCGGAAGTGATTGCAGATATTAAATCATCATCTCAAAGGATTGTAAAGAGATATGGATGACATGATGTGGAGGTGATATGTCTTGCGATGTCAAATGTAGTGATCAAGAATACAGAACAGATCTTAATTACATGGATTTTTTCCTCCGTTTCCTTTTGTTCGGGCTGCTGAGGGGAGTCCCATCCTCGAGTGGAGGCGTCGGTGAACGGGAGCCGGAGTCACGAGCGAGTTTTTCCCCTGTGGCTGGGTTCGGTGTTGGTACACCATTAACTTTCTTGGCAGGTGAAGACGAGATGGCATGGCTTGTTCCGTTAGGTCGTATCTTGGAGAGAGCATTCGATTTGACCATCAATCGAGATGCCGGTATTGGTGGCTTGGCTGAGGTAGTGTGGGATAGCGTATCAGCATAGGAGTCAACGCAAGGCAACAACACCTACGTGTTAAAGAATGCTGCTTGAATACGTTGATCATAAACTGCATCTCCTCGTCACCAACCACTCGACTCGGGAGCGACATTGGAACGGTAGCATGGCCGCCCTCCTCAGACTCCATGACAATGTCCTCATCATCTTGAGATTGCTCAGCCACAACATCCATGGAGTCGACATCGTTATCAGTCCTCGGTCGAAGAAATCCTTCCATTAACGGTTGATATAGCGTCTCGAATGGTGGTGTGAGGTACGCTGGTAAGTCAAAAAAATTTGCACCCTCTTTACCAGTCCAGGGTTGTGTGTGTGCCTCTAATGGCGGTGATCTTGACGATGATTGTTTGGATACATCGACCAGTGCGGAGGTTCCAAAAATATCCTGAAAAAGCGTCCGTTTCCGTTCTGGCTGCCCAAGCACAAGCCCTGTGGAGGAAGACACCGAGTCTTCCGAGGAGGAAATTTCGTCGCCTACGAGGACGACACTCCAAGACTTCGTAATACCGATGAGCCAGAACGGGGATGTTCTAGTCGACGAAGGCGCCAGGGAGTACCAGAGAACGTTTAGGAATTGGAAAGGCACAATGCGTGTCCGTAGTGCGGTTGAAGACGAAATGCCAAATACAAGGACCTGGGAATGCTTGCCATCCGATGGTGAGTGCATTGGGTGTATAAGAGCGAAAGTATCATCGATTGGATGCGGAACAACATCATCGATGACAGCAGCGCAATGACGACGCCACCGAACTGGAGTCAAATTGAGCGACATGAGGTGAATGTATTGAATTGTGCCGGAACGCACCGCTCCCAGAGACGACATCCCACAGGACGACTTCCTTGTAGCCCGTAGCGGCGATGTAATGACCGGTTTGGCCGATGAAGTAAGCCTTGATGACAGCCTTGCAAAAAGGAGCAGCCAGAGACTGTCGGAGATCACTGGAGTGGGGGTCGTATAGATTGACGAATGCCCCAAATGCAACAGCCAGCAGAGAGCCATCTGGAGACCATGACGCATGCATCGGAGACTCTGAGCGAAATGCGAATATGGACTGAGCCACCCAGAAGTCTGCAGCGGATCAAGGTTATCCACAGGAATGAGACATAGGTGCACGATGCAAACCTTCCTGTTCGCCACTCTTTCTGCGAATACTCCGTACCCGCCATGTTTTGGCTTTGCCATCCAGTGCTGTTGTAACGAGACAGGCGGAGTTGCTCCTCTGACGCGTGGGACTGAATGCGAGGGCGGTGATCTTTTTACACCCATGAGGTCGATCCACCCGCGTATTCAGTATCCAGTTACCGGATTTCCAGTGCCAGATCTTCATGCAGATTTCCACCTTAATCGTGCCATCTCCATCTCGACTGTCAACGGTTGCCATCCATTCTCCCGACGGCGAGACCACTACTCGCTCAACTCTAGTATGTTCCAACAGTTTTTCCTCTTTGCGAGACACTCTATTCGAGGGAGACACCTCGAGCTCCGAGATCAACTTGCCAGATGACGGTGAATATTCTTGTAAGGATGATGGGTGCGAGGAAGGAAGGATGATCGTTGCGTTCCGAGAGTGTATCGCCAGAGGGGCTATGACGAGAGATGATGCATATCGTATGGTTGGTGGTTCTGCGCCAAAATCAGTGAGAAATTTGGCGCTACACTCGGGCTTAGTTGAACAAACCTATCTTGATGCGAGAATAAGACCTGGTGACTTTCAGTTGACTAGCATTGACGAATGAATAGCTGGAGTCGGCGAGTGCCAGCAGGTACTCTTCCTCGTTCCCTGCTCTACAAACACCGATCGCTTGTATGGGGGCACCAACCCGTGGAATGAACTCCTTCCTTCCCGTGTGCAGTTGCCAAATCACAAGCACAGCCTCCTCGCCACCACTGAGCAAATAAGCACCATTTGGCGTAAACGCTATGGAAGACACGGCATGCGCGTGCCAGTGTAATGTTGTGGTCTGCGCCTTCTTCTCCACTCGGACTGCGTGGTTAGTCACTTGTTCATTGAGACAATACCACAAACGAATATTCCCCTTGTCATCGCCAGTAGCAAAGTACTCGCCCGATGGATGAAACGCAAGACATGTGAGAGCCTCAGGAGAGACATACTTGGTGAAACCGGATTTGAGGGAAGAAGTAGCCGCGACATATGCTTTGTGTCCTGCGATGGCGACAAGCCATTCACCATTCTGAGATAAAGCAAGCCCTGCGGCCGCTTTTGTCTTCCCAACTGCAGTGATTTCTGAGGATTTTTGAATATTGGATTTAGCGGTCGCGGTTGTTGGCGTGAGCGAGATGCGCAGGACCACTCCGTTGTCGTCTTCAACGAATTCAGATATCTGAATACAGACAACGACACGAAAATGCACTGACCTTTTGCAGACTTTGACGTCCCCGGCCGACTCACTGCAACGAAAACCTGGTCCCGGAAATTTTCATGGGCGCACATGTGATGGATCGGTTGAGAAATGTCGATTGTCTGCAGAACTACGCCGTCCAGAATATCCCAGACCATGATGCACCCACTCAACGACCCGGTGATCAGCTGAAATGCATTTTGTGGGTTAAGGATCGCGGATGTGATGACTTGGGGTCGGTCGCCGGAGCTGGATGAGGTCGAAAGAGTGGAAACGACATGCCCAGTTGCGACGGAATGTATTTTTACTGAGCCTCCCAAGACCGAAAGGAAGTAGCTGATCATCCAACCAAGGGTGAGTGGACTGCAAGCAGGGCAATGTCAAGATATCCCGCACCTGCCATCCTTTGTGAATAGTGGAGGGTGTGTGCTGGGAGACGAGTCTGTGAGAGAGATCCAGTTCCACGCTGGTGAATCGTGGTGTGATCCGTCCCAAGAATTGACTTGGGCATTGGATTCGGATTCGTCGGTTGGGTGAGCCTTGTCTTTGCCTTTCCTAGACTTTTTTTGCTTAGTAGACTGTACCGGTGGCACCACAGCAGATGAGAGCGGTGGTTGGCGTGAGGTTGACGCCGCCATCCAGTGGGCTCAAGGCCGAAAGTCGAATCAACGGACCACAGAAAAAAAAAACCGCAAAAAATTGCCAAAAAAGTCAATGATCAACTACAGTAACTTAACTAAAAGCCATAGAAATACAAACTCTTCAACTCTTCGTGGTGAGTCCAAGCAAGACAGTGTAATAAATACCCGTGTGTGCAGTCTACGAGGCCTTGTATCCAATCAACACCCTAGATGTCCGACATGGCGTCTGGAGATCTTCCGCAGTGACGTATTTGCGTGCCTCCAGCATCGCCTGTCGCACACGCTCCTCTTCGATTAGCTCGGCTTTTGTAAGAGGTTCGCGTTGTGGCAAAGGCCATCCCATCGCCGTTAACGATGCCCAAGTTGATACCCGTGCCTGCATGTCTCTACGACAATCATGCATGCATTAGCAGGCAAATCTTGTCCCACTTCCGAAAGGACTCACCCTCGAAACCTTTCAATAAGCAATTCGAACCGCTTCCTGTTCTTCAACTCTTCAAGTTCTTCGTCATCATCCCACCCGTAATGCTTCAGTTGGTCCTTCTTGTTCCGCAAGCGATCCTTCAGTTCCTCCCACATGGCTTCCTGAGTTGCCAGAATGTCGTGATACGCGCGATGCAAGTGCATTGCTAGTGACCGTTCGCTGAGCTGCTGCAGCCGAGAGAGTAGAAACGGCTGCGCTATCATGTGCGGTGCGTCGCCGTTATCAGGTGGTGGGTCGACAAGGATGAATGTTTTGAGTGGCGAGATCGTCTCGTTCGGAGGAGACGGAGGCGTAGGAAATAACGTTTTCTCGACTACGGAAGAAAGAGAATCGGAGTGGTTGCGGGTGGTTGAGCTGCACTGAGAGAAGTCGTCTGCATTGGACCGAGCCGTCGTTGACTCTGACACCGTGGATGAGATAGACAGCGAAGCAGGTCGTGTCTTGGACAGCGGCAGATCAACGTACATGCTCAAGGCTTGTGGATCGGAAGCATCGGAAATGAGTTTGAGTGAATATTTGTTTGGAATTTGCTGGGGTATAGGCTGTATGGGCGGGAGCGGTGGCATCGGGAAGCTGACGACGGGACCTAACGTCACTTGTCGAAAGTAGGTTGTGAAGTACACGGGCAATACAGCTGGAAAGAGGGATGAACGCCCTCATCAGCAGAGAGTGGGTATGCATCGACTTAAACTTGCCGGTAGGTCGCAAATTGATGAAGCGGCTCTCAAAGACGGAGAGATACAGAGATTCTAGCAGGGCGTGATCATGAGCTGGTGGTGGGTGATTCGACGAGGAATTGCTCGGTTCTATTGTTCGTCGTGTCCCATCTGGTAGATGCACAGAGGCTGCACGACGAGTTCGGACGCGAAGAGGAGCAGTGAACCAGCGTGGCAGTCGCGGAAAGATGATATCTACAATTACCGTCACACCGAAACATTGAGTGAACGGACGCGAGAAGCTGCTCGAAGCAAACTCACCGCATTCGGTCAGCTCAACAACGCCCCCTGGTCGGAGAACGCGGTTGATTTCCTATTTCACACGTCAATCCATCATATCTAATCAATGACATGTTGGACTACCTCAAACAAAACACCCCACTGAGAGAGGAAGAGTCAACTGTGGGGACAGAGCGCTGAAGAAGGTAAAGGCATTACTTTATTTTCTGGAACGCCCCTCGAAATGAATTGAACGTGTACGTGATCGAATTCATCCTCGTCAAACGGAAGTTTTGTTGTCAGACTAGAGACACAGGTCAGCAGTCATGGGAAATTTGATCCGAGGAGATGTGCGCACAAGTTGCCGTATACCCATTGTATGCGCTTCGCAACCGATGGCTCGACCAAAGACAGCGGCAATTGGACGTTGACCAAGTCAAAACCGATCTGAAACACCGCGAGTGAGCTGTCACGGGTGGACGGCTGGTGAAAACGTACGAAATAACAATTGGGCCACGCCTTGGCGGCATCGATGACCCACGTACCGTGCTGTGGCAGTGAAGGGTCACGCATAGGACTAGAGATGATACGACGCCACCTACACCACAGCCCAGATCCAACGAACGAGAGGGTGGGTTGTCCCTGAAGTTGACGTAGGACACGGATTGCTGGCAATGCGTCACCAGAGTGTGGGTCAATGACTCCCTTGGCAGCGACGTGACATGGTGGACTGGATTGAAGCGTTTCGAGACTCACTGCTCGAGTACAGATCTTTGAAATCGGAAGTGTCAACCCGGGCGGGTTTCAGCTGGATCGATGACTCACCTGTCATAAGAGACTGGATAGGGAGCTTTCTCTGGATCGTATGCGTGGTGACGATGGCCGTGCTTGTAAATGAACTGAGTCTCCTTAAAGGGCCTTTTGCCGTCAAATGAGGTTGAAGTGGTTGCTGGGTTGGGTGGAATTGGACGAGGTGGTGAAGAATGAGGAGAGATCATGAAGAGGAGTTCAGCGTGAGAATGTATGCGTATAAACTAAATAAAATATCTGATCGGTTGCTGTCAAATTAATTCCTCCGACCGCAGTTCCCGAGTCTGATCCCGCACAGCACGTACACTGTTGCCGAGAGCGCTCATGTCAACACTAGAAGGAAATGTACATACTCGGCCATCGGTTACAGTATCGCCATCATTTCGATGCTGCCTTTGTATTCCCGATGGGTCGCCACCGTGTTTATCATGATGCTGACT
>CEMM01322029.1:86744-110182 GCA_900068975.1 Hygrocybe conica | reverse complement strand
CTGATACCGAGCCCAGCGAGTTGTTCGGACATTCGTTGACCAGACTGTTCAAGAGTTGGCTGACTCGGAGTTGGCGGGCCGGTCACACACTGGCATTGACTCTCGAAGATACGCAATTATGATAGAAAAATACTGTAAAGAGCGGCAAAATGCAGCATTAGCTTACGTGCAAATTACTAATATACTGGTTGAATGAACCGAACTTGAAAATGATGAATAGGAGAAGGGTATTTGACGACATCAATTACCAATGTCCGATAGCCACAGCATTCCGATCAAAGCCCATCTCAAGCCAAGGTTTTACAAGAGGGACGGATCCAGCAGCAGCCTTCAGACCCACGAACCCAACGCGATGGTAAACCCCGTTTGCTTTGGCATTAGCGTGGGCGACAAATAAAACGACTTTTTCTTTGGTAGAGAGGAGTCTGGTAGAGCCATGAGTTAGAAAACAGAGGATACGGAGAAGAAACGCACTCTCTGCACACATGTCGTACCAAACGCTCTGCACATCCTTTCGATCGCCAGTCTTTGTTGGTGAATACTTTTGTAATGGCAGCAACAGGGCCACTGTCACGGCCCACCACGACGATGCAAGCAATCTGAGAAGGACTGCCATTGCAGCTGATTCGATGAATCCAGCACTGTCCGTCACGAACAATCAATTTTGCTTCCATCCTCGACTGATCACGCGAAAGACAGAACGGTGCCTGGGGCGAAATTAACCGACACCTTATAATTATCTGGGGCAGACGTACGGATTTTTGAGCGAAATCGTAACACAACTGTGCAATCTCCTCGATGTCATCATGCCCGTTAGCTTTACGAAGCTCGTAGGTATATCCTGGTGGTGCACTTGTTGAACGATTGGTCAACGTTTCCCGAGTCACGTATGTGAGCATGGCAGCATAATATGGATCCGGGTCTACCGAAATTCCGGTCTTTTGGGTCCAGACGTCAATGAACCTAGCCACGATGGGTTCGGGTCCAAAGACCGAAAAGATGCGTCGTGTTGGAACCTCCCGGAGGAGTCGGTCCGCTAGATGGTCTACGTCCGAAAGCAGGGCGTCGGACTGGTGCAAACCGGGTTGCAGGGGTGCGATGAAGAGAGGTCGTGTTCCCAGGGGTCCTTCCTCGCAGGACGAGATGAGAGTGGGAGTCGCTATCCAGAGCTGATCTGGTATGGAAGGCTGACCCGGCTTTTCAACTTCGTACAGTTGAGCGGCGAGGATATTCGTTTCGCATAAGTTTGAGGCGATTTTCTTGCGGACGGATACCGAGATGGAACTTGGAGACCTGTAGATGGTGATCTGGGGCTCGTGAAGACCTGGCATCGTATTTCTTCGCTACGAGGAGGTGGATAGGACTGCGTACGGTCCCCCTTCCCGAGTCAACATGAGTCGTTTTATACTGGAGTGAGGCATGGCTGTAGCGAGCAACGGTCATGGCGACAGCATATTGCAGTGAAGCATCGGAATCGTACATGTCGCATGCCGTTTAATCAAGTGCTTGGCTATTATTAGGGTATTTTCTACAAAGAATAAAGACGTTGGCGGCTGTCGGCAGGTTAAGATCTCACCCTTATCGGGTATTTCTGGAATCCGGGTCGAACTGCCTCGAGGGTCTGGCGTGCGATGGCAAAGGGGGACGGAGTCGGGTCAACGTCCAAACAACGTCACGTCAGGCAACGTGTCATAGCATACGCTTGTCCAGGATTATCCGCATGGTTTTGACACAAGGAATCTAGTTGTACATGCCTAATCTCAACGAGTGTGCAACGAGAGGAGCATCAGGGAGTGCCAACCCAAGCCTGAAACGTACGACAGAAGAGTGTTGTCTCGTCGTTCCCTGTAGATTTCTTTTTTGACTAGGAGAGGAACAGAAGGGTTTGGAGGCTATGAACATGATTGCTGTCCAGCTCGCAATCGCCAGGAGCTCCAGCCGGATACGACAGGAACAGAACAACCAGAATCAGACAAGAACGGGCGTCCAATAGGTATCATTGTTGCCCAGGGCCAATGAAATATAGAGCTGTCAGGTATCCATATCTGCACAGCACGCAAACTGCCAAGTGGATGCAAAGCCAGCTGCATGATAGGCGCAAAGCGCTCGGCGCCAAACGTGTCCTGATGCCTTGTATGGAAGACACGTGCACGTGGCAAGCTGCGTCGTGGCGAAGATGTCCCACGATGGCCTGCAAGAATGAGAAAATAAATAAATCTCGTCGCAGTGCTGGTGAAGACTCGCCTTGATATTATAACGAGATTGGTGTCTTGAAGATGTCAAGACGACACTCTTTCTGAGAGTCATCAACGCGAGAAAATGTGATCACGATGCAGCACTGGTACAGAGCACAGCGACCGGGAATGTCAAACACGCGCATGAGGCAGGGGTATTTTTTTTTTCTTGTACTGCGGTAATGATGGATATTCGGATAAGTTGACGAGTCACGACGAGTATTGGTTGACATGTGCATGTTGACACCGGAGCAAAAGTCCGCATCCGAAGGTCAATGCAGTGAAGTTGAGCCAACCTATAATGGGGCTTGTTGGTGCTGAGACGTACGGCCTCGTCACGGTGTCCCCACGTTTCCGTATCCACAGCCAATATGGCGGTGACTGATTGAGTCTCCCCTTGGTGAGTTCCTGGTTGCCAGGAATCGTTTTCACTCAATTTGTGACTCAATGGTACTCGCACAGCCGCGTTTGAGTCAAGCATCACCGAAATGTCGAATCACCTTGCACGCACTCACACCAACGCGTCGAAGCGCTTGACTCACAGAAACCAAATCAATGCAGAAAAGAAGGAAATTTTCAAAACGGTACTGGACAACCCATTTCATATAGAATGGTATTTACGCAGTCACTCTACTTCCCATCCTGAATCCAAGAAATCGTCAGGCCGACTGTGCAGCTCGACCTGCAGCGTCAAATATTGGCTGACCTGCTTTTGATGGTGAGATCCCTCTCGGAACACAGAGGCGATGAGAAGAGACAGAGACCAGCAAGGGTCGGGCGGCAGAGGAAGCGAAGGAAATTGGATCCCCACGCAGGAAAATTTTCTGACCATGATCACGACGACATGAGCACGACACCTACCGCGATGCCCACCACTGCCGTCGGCTCTACTGTAAAAAAAACATCTTTTCCCCGCGCACGACACCTCATCGTAGGAATCAACGAGGTGACCAAAAGCCTGGAGCGACAAGCCAAGGATACTCGACACAAGTTCACGGTCTCTGACAAAGGGAACATCACCCCTGTTGATATTCGACCTCTCATCAAGTTTGTTTTCGTATGTCGTGCCGACATCGACCCCCCGTTACTTGTTGCACATCTTCCACATCTAGTAGCGGCATGCAATTCTTGCGTCTATGCTCAAGCCACCTCAGGAGAATCTTCAGATGTCGTGAAGGTGGTTCCCCTGCCCAAAAGTGCGGAGCTTTCTCTAGCTGAAGCGATTGGCTTTCGCCGGGCGGCCGTATTGGCTTTAGAAGTGAGCCGCAAACATAGCCTTTCATTCCGCTTATCGATTCCATCAATGCAGAGCACCACTCCGAATCTTTCCAACTTGGATTCATATCTCCCATCCATCCCGACACTTGTTGCACCTTGGTTGGCTACCGCGTCTGGACTTTCATGCTCGTCATTCGTTCCCACGCACGTAAAGCAAGTTCTAACGTGGGCGCCGGTTGACATGAAGGCCGCTAAGCAACGTAGAGTGCAAGAAAGGCAAGAAGCGAAGAAGCGACGCAAAATATTAGAGCAGTAGTCACGTGATGTTGCAGCTTTATCTTATTAGTGATTGATCGTTGAACGAGGAACTCGGATGTTCATCGCCATTGTTGGGACCAGGCTTTCTGGGCGATCCTGCATAGAGAATTATCTCGTTTCTTTGAAAGGCTTCACCCCTGTCCGAATCTCGGACAGCGAAGCACCTGTGGTGCGTAAATCTCGTTGGTTAATCCCCGGCGTCTGAAAGTTTTCGTATCATCGCAGAATCACGCATTCCTCGAGCGAGACACACCTTTGTCACTCGAGGAGGCACTCCCCTCTGACGCGAACTCCAACGGTGATGGTGACTCCATTGTCGGCTTTCTTAACGATCACACTGGGAGGATCGACCGATTCTCTTTCTTATCAATGGGATCTCCCAAGAAGGGTCCCACCCGCATACCTCTGGAGATTCGTTGGGACAAAGATCCTCAACAACCTCTCTGTTTTTCATCTCATGCGCAACTGCTCGACCACGTCACACGAAACTGGAGGTCTAATTTTGTGACCCTCGATCTGGATACCAGAATTGTTCTAGAGAAGTTCGCCAAACGGCCATTTTTCCTACTTATCAGCGTAGACGCTCCACTGCTTGAGCGGTATCAACGTTCAAAAAGGTTTGTCCCTCCATTCGTTTGCAGAATATCATTGAGTGATGTGATCGCAAGGCACGGGACTGTATCGCTGGACACTTTCATTCAAGAGCACGACAGAATCATGTACGGAATGACATCACGACTTCCAGAAACTTCTGATTTTGGATACGATGACTCCTCTCTGCACGCTCTGCGGGATCTCGTAAATATCCACATCATCAACTCGTTTAGTTCCGTTGCGGCACTACACCGACACTTGGATGCATTGGATATCATGAACCCTGAGCGTCTTAGGCCTAGTTGGGACACCTACTTCATGGTGATTTTCTTGTTCGCTGCGTTAGCATCGTCTTGTTAACTACTCCCAGACATTGGCTTCGTTGGCAGCTCGCCGCTCAAATTGCATGAAGCGCCGAGTCGGTGCCATTTTGGTTCGTAAAAATCGAATAGTTTCAACGGGGTCGGTTTGGATATCCTCATCTGGGAAATCTTTCGTGACTGATCTGACAATGATAAAGCTACAACGGTACACCGAGAGGACTTCCGAACTGCAATGAAGGGGGCTGTCCGTCCTGCAACGAGACTAGCCCGCAGGAATGCATTTGTCTACATGCTGAAGAAAACGCATTAGGTGAGGCAAGCATGGACCGAGTCGGCGACGGCAGCATTCTGTACTGCAACACGTTGGTGACCGACGCTTGCTTATCACGGACAAAGGGACTCAAAATTTTGCAGATGTCCGTGTTTGAGATGCACCGTCAAAATAATTCAAACTGGAGTCAAAGAGGTCGTGTATAATCTCAGCTACAAAGTGTAAGCAGCTCTCGTCGTCATTACGATGAGTAGAGTTGATATGCGCGCCCTCCTTATAGCGACGAAGAATCAGCCAGACTTTTCAAGCAAGCGGGCGTAAATCTCAGGAGGTACAATCCCAAGACGCCTTTCAGCCTTGCTGCGGATGAATCATTATCGTTTGAGGATCTTGCGATGCTTCGCTCTTCGATCACTTTCAATGATTAAACGATATATATATCACGCCATATCCATTGTACTATATATCATTGCTAGGTTGCTCTCGATATCCCATTTCGCTTCCCGGAGAAAAGAGACCGTGGACCCGATGCGCCCTGCAGTAGCCTCCAGAGCTAACCAGACGGCATCCCCGTTATTCGACCCGATCCCAATGTACAGATCCCTCGCGCATCTTTGGAGCTCCTCGTGTGCTTGATTGTGCAAGAAACGCCTGAATGCTATGATGACTTGCCATGTCAACGAATCCTGAACTTGAACGTTTTTTGACACTGCGGTCATCGTTTGTAGCAAAGACCGATACAGTCGATGGGAGTGAGAATAGGCGGTTTCTGTTCCGACAGCGCCGTATCCACGCCTGGCAAGAGCATTGGTGGCATCCGCTGCGTCGAGTCGCTTCAGCATAGTACGGAAACGTGGCCAGACGTCGTCCCAAATTCGTCGGAACATGAAATCACCAAAGTGGTTTGCCAAGGAGGTGATGAGGGAGGCCGCGGCGCCCACAACAAAAGGTTCGGAATCTGCAAGCCGATTTAGGATGAAAGGCCAAGCTTGGTGAATGGAAGGCAGGAGGCCGGATTCGGGGAGGACAGGAGCAGATGTACTCAAAAGCATCAAGATGCGGGCGCGGATGACAGGAGATTCATGGGAGAGAAAATATAACGATCGCGAAACTATTTGTCTCGCGAGTTTCTGGGCAGGGTCCAGAGTAGCTTCTTCCCCACTCATTTGGACGCTATCCTTCATGTCGGACGTGGCTGACTTAGTGTGCGCAGCTTCCTCGTCCTCTGGACCTGCGGGGTGAGGTGGAGTTTGGAGTTCCTCAACCCCTGGTAGTGGTGGATTGTTCCGCTGAGGATACCACTGTGCGAACGCGTCCAGGCATTCTTTATCAGGGACGACAACTGGCTTTGCATCTGGACCGACCTGGTGGCTTCGCGCAAGTTCTTCATCCACCTTGATGACACTCATAACTTCTCCAAGCACTTCCAGAAGACCTTCAACGACCACCTCGTACCCATGAAAGTCGTCGAGTCGATCGAAGCATTCCTCTACAATATCGCCTGCCTTGTGAACCACATCGCTGCCTATTAGGCGCACAAGAATCACGAGAACTTTCGTAGCATCGACATCGAGCCAGCGACGGGTGAGTCTCCGTGAGACAGCATCGAGGGCATAGTCGAAATTGGAGAATAGAAGGTTCGCAATAGAAGCATACGATGTACTGGTAGAGATGAAGTTGAGGGCAGCAAATGCGCTCGAGGATAGAAAAGCCTGGGTTGAAACCAGCGAATGCAGGACTGGGTATAAGGAGTGGAGCAGTAATGGGGTAAAACGGGTCTGGAGGATACCAGCGGCAATGGAGAGCATCTGCAGAGAAAGTGCTTGGAGCAGCGTTGTTTGTATGATTTCGTGTCGAGGCTTAGGCAGCTGGGTACGCGTGACGTCAAGGGTGTCGGGCAGACGTATGACACCTTTCACGTGTTGGACAGATGACTCACTGTCATCTTCGCCTTTTCCATCTGGTAATTGAGCCACGTATTCGGCTTCATCTCGTTCGTTCCAGAGCTCTGCCACAGCTCTCGCCATTCCGCGGGCCATTTTGTCCAGCCTGCGGGATCCCTTTGCAATGACCGGGTCTTCGCATGCACCAGTATTAAGATGAACTCTGCCCACCCCTTCCATGAGGCGACAAGCGCACCAAAGAGCTGCAACAGAGCGCGAACTTTTACCACTGATCCCAACATTCAAGAACCATTCCACGGAAAAGAAGCAACTCTCGCCCGCTGCAGAACCTAACGAGCGAAACATCCTCACGAGTGCTTCGCGAGCATTTGGTGCAGCCACGTCTTTGAAGGATATATCAGGAAATGGCAAATGAGTATCCTGTGATCCGCTCTCCAGCATAAGCTGGGCCGCCGAGGTCCTCGAGATAGCCACAGGTGGACTCTCGAATTGCAGGACGGAAAGAAGGCTCCATCCCCACTTCTCGACACCGCCTGCCGGTCCTAGGAGCTTTCCGATCGATTTGGAGATGGGAGATAGGTTGGATACCACAAGGCCTGGTTCCGCCTGTCCAGCAGCAAGCCTACAAACCGCCTCGATCAGGCCGGCGATATGTATGATTTTCTCGTCGGCTCGGTGCGGTAATATACGAGGTAGCAGAGCCAGGTTATCCTTTGTGTTCTGTATCAATTGAGAAATTAGGGCAGATCGGGCTGTGGATGTGGGAGAAAGAAGTGCCAGAAGCCTTTTCTGAGCATCCAACGAAACAGATTGGAAAGTGGAATTGGACAAGGAAAGAAGGAACGAGAGGAGAAGTGACTGGCTCTGTGGCAGTGTGAATAATGTTGCAGAGAGGATGGCTGATGAAAACCTGGAGAAGGCGACAAGTGCTGCAGGTGATGGATGCGAAACGAGAGGTGTCAAAGTATTCAACGCAATGTGTAATTGAGATGATGTACCACGTAACCAAACGGGGGTGCGGCTCGTCATGAACGGTCGACTTTGGTCAGGCGCTGGTGGCATCGCTGGTTCTGTCAGGAGTTGGGTAAGGTCTTCGATGTTTTGAGGTCCACGGACGGCGCCCTCTTGAATGCACACGTCGTCCCCGATCGATCCCAGTATTGCCCCTTGCATGGCAATGAGTGCAAGGGCAACGATGGCCCCGTTGGCCCACTGCTTTCGGCCGGACTTGTTCAGGACGACTCTGCAAAGACTACTGATCGTGCCAGGAAGGACAGAAGGCAGAAGACCACTGGGGGCATAGTACACGATTAAAATGTGAAGAACCTGGAGAGACGTTCGCTGCAGCGGCAGATGCTGAGACTGAGCAGTCAGCAGGAGTGAACTGATCGTTTCTCCGAGGATGGGGATGAATTTCGTCGTCTGAGAGTGCGCCCGAAACTCAGCGAGCCGAAGCTCAGAATTTGGAAGCAGTTTTGAAGTCTGTGTGTCATCATCTACGAAGCGTCCTCGCAACAGAGCCATCAGACATTGAGTTGCCGCCGTTTTGGTTTCATCGTCACGGGTCTTGTCTTTTCCAATGCCTTCGACACCCCCTATGACTGAACCACACAGCACAAAAACTTGTTCCCATATAGTCACATCGCTGGACCACCACCAACTCTCCCAGAGAATGCTCAGGACCACCAGGATTTTCTCCAGTATCTGGTCTGGGATCGCCGATGACACATTACGCCGAAGAATAGTGGACAGCGGAAAGAACACGTAGGAGACCAGCGATGGGTTTAGGACGAATTCTGCGGATTGGACCTCACGCAGGTTCGCTATTAAGTTGGTGAGGAGTTGGGAGATGCGAGGGATTGACGATGGAGTCAGGAGTGAATCCCCCAAGATTGGGACACACAGGGTTTTCAGCTGCGCATTTCGTCAGAGAGAGTGGGTACAATTGCGACCATCGCTCGCCTTGTTGAAAATGATTTTAGAGTCGTTTGACATAACTCGGAGAGCTCACGAACGTGGAGACCTTCTGTGCTACGAATTTTTAGCGTGAACTGGGTGATCGTAAGGGCAGGCGTTGGACTGACCAGCTAGTCGTGGTGGCAGGACAGTGGAACACCTGTTTTGGATCCACCGTGACCCTTTCAATGAGCTCAGACGTCAATGTTGTTCGTCCACCAGTAGTACAGCCAGCGTCGGGCAACAACATCATCATCAATCCAGTACAAGTACGTGAGGACATTCTGACAGTCGGCGTCGTGTTGAAAAGCCTCTCAGAGATTAAATCCCGTCCTGGAATGCATCCGGAATGTTGGGAAAGAATTTGGTGACATTGTTCCCGATTTCCAAGTTGGCCGTACCACTGGTGTTCTGTTTCTCAGGTATGTCCTGTCATTATACTTTGGTCTGGTACTGTTACGACTCATCAACGACCTTAGCCTAAGGTATCACCGACTTCATCCCGAGTATATTCATCAAAGGATTGAGAAACTGGGACATCTCTATACGTTACGAATTCTACTGGTTCTCTGTGATATAGTGAGTGGGTCTATCTGTGCACCGAGTGCAGCTGTTGTGATATATCGTCTCGCAGACCGAGCACCAGGATGCCATCCGTGAACTCACCAAGGTAGTGCGGACTTGGAGCTATGTTGTGTTCAAATCGATCGCTTGATATTCGCTCTTCAGATTTGCCTCATCAATAATATCACTGTCGTCGTTGCTTGGAGGTATGTGATTGCGTGGTCTCTGATGTTTTCTGGTGATAAGTCAGACCACAAATTCTCTCGACATATAGTTCTGATGGAGTTGGACACTATCTCTCGACTTTCAAGCAATTCGAGCACAAACCACCTGATATGATCAGAGAACGCGTGGACAAGGACTACAACTCGATTTTGCGCACCGCCTTAACAAGCATCAGTAGGGTAAACAAGACAGATGTTGAGACACTCCGTACAGCATTCGGGGTGAGCTTCCTCGTATCCAGGTTGTCCCTTCCGTGCTCTATTCCCACCTGGTTTAAGAGTTTTGCAGAAATAGGAAAGGCAACTTCAGATCAGCTACAGAACCTCCCCGGATTTGGACCAGTCAAGGTCAAGAAGTTCAGAGAAGCATTTGAGAAGCCTTTCAGGCACGGTGCAACTAAAACGCTCTCCTTTAACACGGCGCCGTACTCAACCCCAACCGAACACACGAGAGATCCAGCACCGGGCACATCAAGGAAGGGTAAAGGAAAAGCACGCAGTCCTAGTGCCACACGCGAAACAAGTCCGGCTTGGGAGGATGAACTCGACGTTATCGATAACGAGCCAACCGTGACAGATCCACAGCCTGCTTCTCCGTTGACGCATTCTGGAGACCGTCCAATAGCTGGTCCGTCGCAGGCTCCACACCGTCGACGGACTCCGAGTCCCATATGGGATCTTGAACTTGATTTGAACGACTGAATGAATGACTTCAATTTATGTTTTTTTTTTCGCCATTTCATGTGATCGGCGTCCGGCCCGGGTCTGAGTTCAGCCCGATTTTTTGCGACTGGTCCCATCCGTTGGGAGACGTTCCTTTGCGACGACGATGGACGCTGAGCGTCCCAGGATCTTGCTTGTAGATTCTTACGATTCCTTCACTCACAAGTTTGTAGTCATCTTCTGTGAATCGCTCACTGGATAACGAGACCCTCGTCCGACAGCCTTGCAGCACTATGTCGACGATCTATCCCCAATTGCAGGATCCACATCATAAAAAATGACGAGCTCACGATTTCCCAACTTCTTCCCCTCCTTTCCTATTTCACAGCAGTCGTCGTCGGGCCAGGTCCTGGGTCTCCCGAGAATCTTCAAGACATCGGAATCGTCAAGGACCTCTGGAATGTCCAAGACCGAGATTTGATCCCAATCTTTGGCGTTTGTCTGGGTTTACAGAGCCTTGGAGTCGAGTTCGGTGCTAAGCTCAAGAAACTTCGCGTCGTCAAACACGGTCAGGTTTCCCGAATCATCCACAGTGGTACCGAGATATTTCGAGACGTCATGGACGTCAATGGTGTGCGATATCATTCTCTTCACGTGGAACTTGCAAAAGGCGGAGATGTCGAAGAATTGGCATGGGCTGACGATGGCCCAGACAACGGCCGAGTCGTGATGGCCGCTCGACATATCGTCCGACCGTTCTGGGCTGTCCAGTACCATCCGGAATCGGTGCTTACAGAAGGTGGTGGCATTGAAGTATTCCAGAACTTTTGGGCTCTCGCAAGCGCTTGGGCTACCTCTCGTGGAAGACTCCAGCGGTCCTGGGACGCGATCGCGAACCCATCTCTTGGACAAGAATGGCCGTACCTTGCCCCTCATTCCCCACCGACTTCGCCCATTCAACCATCCGCAGTCAGAGTGACCACTGAAACTCTTGAGTTGTCCGACATATCTATTACTACCATCGCCGAGCTTATGGGAGCGTCACGAGAAGCAAACCCTTTCCTACTCCTCGACTCCGCCGCACAACCCGGACGGTATTCCATCGTTGCTTCTCTTACTCCTGCTTCGCCCCAGATCACATATTTCCTAGGAGATCCGTTTGTCCGCGTCGTTAAAGGTGACTCTTCAGTCCGTGAACCACTAGGCTCTCACGACATATGGTCCTGGATTGCTGCATTTATGCGCGTTAGGAAAACATTGGGTGGAAATCCAGACATTCCATTCTGGGGCGGACTGATTGGATGTTTCAGTTACGAGCTGGGTGTAGATTCGCTCTCTGTTCCTCTCAAGGGTCTCCCAGATCGAGGACGAAATCTCAACCTCCATGCCGACGTCAACTTCATCTTCGTGGAAAGGAGTATTGTCCTGGACGCCGTTTCCGGGAAGATCTACGTACAGTCCTTATTGCCGCATGACGAGGCATGGATCGCGGAAACAGTCCGCAGCGTAAAATCGTCAGCTCCCAATAATACAGCACCATCACCCTCGAAACGACGCCGTACGATCTCATCCAAGGCTATTCCTGCGAAAATAAGTACACCAGATAAGAACCTCTACAAGGCACGCATCAATCTGGCCAAGGAACACCTCTTCGACGGTGACTCGTACGAACTTTGCTTGACTGCACACACGCGGCTCTCTGTGCCGAAGATCTCGCACCCTCCCACGTCCTCCTCATGGGAACGATACAAGCGACTGCGCGCCAACAATCCAGCACCGTTTTCCGCATATCTTCGACTCCACCCTTCCACGCTCCTGTCCTCGTCTCCTGAACGCTTTCTTTCGTTCTCGCGGCCACCGACCATCTGCCAATTACGTCCGATTAAGGGCACGGTGCGCAAGTCTCCTGGCGTCACCCGCGCTGTAGCTGAAAATCTGCTAGTCGGTAGCACAAAAGAGGTGGCCGAAAACTTGATGATTGCAGACCTCATTCGTCACGACTTGTACGGGGTCTTGGGCGAGGATGTGCGGGTCAAGCAGTTTTGCGGCGTGGAGGAGTATGAAACGGTGTGGCAGCTAGTGAGCGTGATTGAGGGGAGTCTGTCCACAAATAGCACAGATGGACGACTCGACGACGGCGAGTTGGGGTGGGAGGTACTGAGAAGAAGTTTACCCCCAGGTGAGGCGTGTTGTCATATCTTGTGGTATCGTATCCCCAAAGTTCTTCGGCAGGGAGCATGACTGGTGCGCCCAAGAAGCGAAGTGTGGAAATTCTTGAAACACTCGAGGATAACGATCGCAGCTTGTATTCTGGTGTTTTCGGATACTGGTGCGTTGGCGGCGGTGGCGACTTCTCCGTCACGATCCGCAGTTGCTTCAAGTACGACCCTAGCTATGGCAGACCGTCTGCAGAGGCTTCCCGCTCCACGGGGTGCTCTACAATGCCGTTGAGGCAGAAGAACGACGGTATGGAGGACTGGGTGATTGGCGCTGGGGGCGCTATCACCGCACTTTCCGATCCAGACGCCGAATGGGATGAAATGACCGTTAAACTACAAAGCGTGCTTAAGGCGTTTGGGATTTCTGACACCATCTCCTAGTTATCTACTAATACACCTAGAACACCTAGAACGCTTAAACAGCATCTCCCATCACATCCTGAATCCAACTTCAGGGGTCTCCACCAACACAGGTTGGGCATCAAATGACAGTGTTTATTCTTCATATCACAAAGGATAAAATTCGAATCACGCCATGAGAGCGATATGCCTCAGCTCGCTGCAACCAATGTATCAAAAGGTGATGGTGTCAGTGATAATGAGAACTCACTTCTGAACTTGTTGCCCAACTTTCATTGACTCATAGGTCACATTATCCTCTGGATCCACCTGGTTGGCCCTGATGGCGTCTGAACGGGCACTCAAGGATGGGATGGGGGTAAGGTCATAGTCAGAAGATAGATGCCAAAAGAATGTCGACGAGATGCGGATGAGCGGACGATCAGGGAATTCTAACTTGCGCCGTTCGATGACCTATCCGCGTTTTCGCATCAATGTACAGTACTCTGTGATCGTGTATTGATTGATTACCCGTGCTGTCGCTTCATTAACAACCACCTCGTGGAAACCAGCCTTGATCAATCCGCCAGTAAGATGCTCCAGTTGCTTGCCTGCCTGGACCAAAAGGTAACGTCCGGTTGGCGGAAATTTGACAAGAATGCGTTTGCCGGTGTTGCGCGCCCAAATGTGCAAGCCGGGATAGCGCGAACGACCATGGATGGTCAAAAAATTGAGATCACTGTGAAATCCAGCCAAAATGGTGTTCTCCTCTCCATACTTGACAAGATCGGCAGCAGTAGGAGCCAATAAATGAGGACTACCAACGTGTGAGAGGCCACAGGTCGTGGCAAGAGTGAAGTTGACATACCCATATCTCCCCGCGTTTCGGAAGGTATCCTCAGGCAATCCGAGCCCAACAGCAGTCATTTCTGCCAGATTCTCCACGCTATCGGCCGGATCGTGAGGAACGGCAGAGTCGACAAGACTAACAACGTACGCATTCTTCATAGCCTTACCCCACGCCTCCATTGTGGGGCTCCATCTGATACGTAGGCGTTCGGCCTGAGGTACAACATTGGGCGCATTTAGAGCCGGATACTCGGTTTGATACGGGGGTTTTTCGCCTATCCTCCAGAAGAACCGACACTTTGGATCAGGGGAATGAGCGGTAATATCGAGAGGTCGTTCGGCAGGGTCTAGTCGAGCGATGATACGTAGACATGGCTCATCGACCGCACATTTCGGTTTCTCGGTGTTTTCGAGGGTGACGCCGACCTGATAACTGAGCGCAGGTCGCTCGTCCTTCTTCAGCTCGCTTTCCGGTTGATTGAAATAGTCCTCCAAGAGGTCCAGAAATGTGTCATTATCGTGCTCCGACACTCGTGAATCGTGCAGGAGGAGTGCACCGTATCTGATCAAGGCATCGGCTGCCTGTATTGTTGTGGAAATCTCAAGCTCAGAAAGGTGAAAAACATCATCATCAGGCCGCTCGCCTTGGTACACTCCTGAATTACGGCGTCAGAATGCTTCGGGTGCGAAATAAAGAGGTCGAGGTCGATGAGTGGCAAATCCATGAGGTCGAGTCATTCGTGGTCACCGCCCGTTCTACACGTGCACACTGCACAGCTCTCCATTGACCAACGACCGTCATCTATTCCTATTCACCGACTGACATTAAAGATGATCAAGGTATTTCGAGTGGCCCTTTCTCGCTGCAGGAGCATGCTCTGATCCCTTCTAAGATATGGAGCATGAAGAAGAACGAGGACGCCGCAGCCAAGCGGAAGCCAAAGACGAGCGCAGCCCAGATTCGTGTGCAGAAAGGTTCGTACCGTCTCGCGTTCGACACGCGCTTGTTAGCGCCTTAAACAGATCGCGTCTCTTGGGATATTTGCTAGACTTGACCGAGCTGGATTTGCCGTCGACCATGAAGACCCATTTCCCCAACCCAAGCGATCTTCTCAACTTCACTCTCACCATCACACCCGACGAAGGTACGTGTGCCACGAATCTTCCGTCGTCTCGGTTCTCAAATTAAATTTCTCAGGCATGTATAAGGGTGGCGCTTTCATGTTCTCCTTTGTGATCAACACCAACTATCCACACGACCCACCCAAAGTCAAGTGCACACAGACCGTGAGCTTTTCTTCATCCCCTGACGGTGATTCTCGCGGTAATCGGTTGAATCCAGATCTACCATCCCAACGTGGACTTAGAGGGGAACGTATGCCTGAACATCCTACGAGAAGATTGGAAGCCGGTCTTGAACCTCAATTCGGTCATGGTCGGCCTGCAATACCTATTCTTGGAGCCAAACGCCGACGATCCACTGAACAAAGGCAAATTTTAACTTATCGATCTTATCGGCTTCAGCTGACGCATCTCTGAATCAGAGGCCGCAGAGGAACTCCGCAAGAATCGCGAGCAATTCTTGCAGAACGTCAAGTCCTCTATGCGTGGCGGGAACATCAGGGGCGTGCAGTATGCAAGAGTACTCGTCTAGACATTGTCGTTGCTGTTTCCCATATTTTGTCGTTGTACTATCGGGACACATACAGTAGAAGATTCATCTCGTCGTCTGCTGGTCAGCGTGAATCATTCATCAGGATTCCATCAACTCCCTCTGTACACGGTGTAGGAGAATGGACTGATCAACAACGGAACGTGATAGTGCTCGTCCTCGGCAACGTCGAAAATGACCTACACAGATTACAGTTGTAAGTGAGAACACGGACATCTGCCAGTGGAAGAGACGTGAGCGACCTCAACACGCGGCCAAAATGATTGCTTCTTGCAACTCTGGAAATATTGCTTGACGCTGAATATGAGCTTGTAGGTACCAGTCCTCGAACGCCCTATCTCTGGTGCGATGTGAAGATCTTTGCATCGACCATCGGCATCTGTCTTGCTGTGAAATATTAAAGATGGTGGCAGTATTCCCCATTAGAATAAACGCAAGACGGAGGTGAACATACCTTGTCGCTATGACCTGGAACGTGCCAACATCCTGATCATCTTCAAGCTGCAGCTGGACCACAACTCCTGCCGCTGGTTTGCCAACGGATGTATCGAGAACTGAGATTATTAAGAACCAATTACATTCCCAGGTTTCACTGGCGAGCGTACCATGGCAGGTGATGAAGGGCCCCGACATTAAATTGATTTGAATACTGCAGCTGTCGTTGGTCGGTCAGTGTCAGTCGGACTTGCCCTCACCATGGCTTCTCCAAGTCCACCACAAGGCAAATTCCTTGCCTCCACTGGTAAGCGGATCGCAACTGGTTCTCGAGAGTGACATTGACAGTCCAAAAGATAAGAAAACGCGCGATCAGGCCTTCAAGGACCTCTCCGTTTTCCTGTCAAACTCTTCGTCATCACAGAATGTTCTCTCCGACGTCGAAATGGCAAAGCTTTGGAAAGGAATATTCTACAGCACGTCTTCCGTGATGATTGACGATTTTGAGGACCGTGTTGATGACAGGCCCTGTTTCTCAAGGTTTTTGGATGTCGGACAAACCACTCGTGCAGCAAGCACTGGCAAGCGAAATGGCTGAGTTGATCCTGACCATCAATTCAACCACCTCGTCGCTGGCGTTTCTCCGTGGATTCTGGGTGACGATGGTAAGGGAATGGGGCGGAATCGATCGCTTGAGGTGCATATTCTATCGTTTTGCATCTGCACGCGATACTGACTCTACGCAGGCTAGACAAGTTTTACATGCTCGTGCGAAGGTTCATCAACGCATCTTTTAGGCTACTTATGCGTACCGAATGGGATGAGTCTGTGTGCCAAGATTATACCAGCATCCTGACGAACCCAGGAGGACCGTTGTGGTGAGCTTTATGATCTACGCATCAAACACGAAACCTACGTATTAAAACGATCGTCACCCAATAGCCCAGATGACGTTCGGGTTCCGACGAGCTTGATTTACCATCTCTCGGATGTCTATCTCGAGGAATTGAACAAAGCTCTCGCCAATCCACCCAAAAGTCCGGTTAAGCCAGCACCGTTAGACACTGTCCTCGCTCCGTTCCTACGCTTGGCAGCTCGTACATCTGCAAAAACTACGTATCAGCGTGTCCAGTCGGCTCTCTTGGAACCTCTCCTTTCTGCACTTGACCGTACACGCTCGGACGAACCTCCAGATTCGAAACGACGCCGGCTATATGTGCCATCGTACGATACACTTCTGTCCAATGCATGCATGTCAAATTCTACCGAGGAGGTTCCCGTCTCTGTCGCAGTTCTGAAGATCGCGCTACTCGGCTGTATCTTCACTACCGCCAGCGAAGATAGCACAAAGGATTCAAACCGGCGCAGATTGTACGCGTTCTGGCGCACTTTCGCACCTGACGAGTCTGACAGTAGAGTTGCATCGTGATCATGATGCAAACATATGATGGAGAATGCGAAGTAGCTACAAGTCGGGCAATTCTCGATGTATCAATCTCGTCCATGTGCTCTCTTTCCACCACTCCTCCATGCTGTCAATCCTCTCCCATAGCGTCTCTTCGTCCACACCGTATATCTCATATTTCCCTCCATTCATGGGTCGCCCCTCCCGCTTTGCTACTTCCACTGCTGCCTTGTTTTCACCCCTGGTCGCCAAGGAATCAGTTATCGAGCGGTAAGGGATGGGAAAGCTCTTACTGAAGCAACTCTAGCAACTCCCGTCGATCCGGAAAAAACAACCGGGGTTCAAGCACGGCTAGGACGCCAAGAGCAGCGCGAAACAGGAAAGAGTCGCCTTCTAGCACGAGCACATCCCAGAGTCGCGCACAGGCTTCGAAAGGAAGATGGTCAAGGAACAGAGGAACAAGCCAGTCGGTGAGGTAAGCTGACGGTGAGATCTGATGCTGTTTGAAATTAAAGTAGACTTGTGACAAGAACCTTGTAATGAGATGATCATGGATACGCCGAAGCTCCGCAATACTCACTTTTGGGCATGCCATCAGCGAGCAGCGTGTCGAATATTCTGGATTGTGTTAGCACGACGCTGGCCACTCCATACTGCTAGGACCACCCCATACCTGAAATACGCTTCGACCTACGGGGAATTTCTTCAGCACGGTAGTTGGGTTGTGTTTGGAGCGCGACTCACATCATCTTTGCCCGACATTCCACCGTAGAACGATCTCAGACAGTGGCGTTCTAACAAATTCCTCATGACAATGAAGCCCTGCTGAGGCGGCATGCTGATAAGTACCATAGCTGCGACACGCGCTATGCCAGATGTGTAACCCAAGCCTTCGTCAGATCGAGCGACAACCCATGCACAGAGCATATCTTTGAGGTCCTGATACAAAGGCCCAGTTTCTGGGTGGAAGATGTGGAGAGAGGGTAAAGTCTTCTCAATGTCCAGTTCGATCAGACCGAGGATGGTCGTCGGGAACGTGCCGCCAGACAATGCACGTCTTGCCCGGGCGAGACAGGCTCGGTAATTATCTGATCAAGACCAGCAGTGGTGGTAAGGCCAAAATTAATGAGAGGTTCCTGGTATTGCAGTCTCTACCTTTACTCAGCGCGAGTGCATTGCCCACGGCCCGCTCCCACATAGATGCTCTCAGCTTTGACGGGATGCCATTCCACCACAAACGTCTTAGTGACGGTTTCGTATTCACGACTTTCCAATCAGGAACGATGTCCCTCTCCCAAATGTGAAGGGACTCCTCTATCCGCTTTTCTCGGGCAAACCTACGCTCTTGCAATGCCCGACGTTTTTTTTCCGCTAGCGTTATTGTGAGTTAGAATCTGATCAGAGCACCAACACATTTCGACGATAACTTGCCTGCAGCGCGGCTTTGTTTCATCATTGACTCCCAATCAGCCATGTGCTTATTGTCTTCCTTGCGACTCTTTGGTGGTAGGAAAGTCGGCCTTGTTTTGCTCAGGACCTTTTGGAATGTGGAGGGACCAGCAGATCGAGTGGGACGATGTTGCGGCGGAAGGGATGGTGGTACGGGGGTAGATGACAACGATGGGGCTGTGGAAAGTGAAGGGGATGGGGATGGAGCTTGAACTACGGAAGATGAGCCAGATACAGGGGCTGAATGGGGTGGTGGCGGGATGCCTTCTCGGCGATCTGAAGAGGCTGCAGAAGGCAATTCTGATGACCGGGATTGGTCTGACGAGAGCTCAACGGTGACACGAGAGGAGGGCGGCTGTGAGACATCGATTACGACCGCTGGATACGGCGAAGGTGGTTCCTCTTGATTCACATGGTCTGGCCAACCGTGTGAAGCAGTGTGGGAGGAGGTGCCATTCGGTCCAGAGACCGGGTGGATGTGCAACGAGGCGTTGCTGGCCTCGGGCCCGTCAAGGTCGATGGAAGAGTGACAGTCGCTTAGACTGGAGCCGTCCTGGGATTCATCCGGGAGTCCAGCGTTGCTCACCGCGTCGATCCATTCAGCTTCGGTGTCTCGGTGTCTCGCCATGACCTGTCGGACGAGATCAGGGGAGAATGTTGGCAATTGGCCGTGGTCGTCTTCATCTGAGAACACGTCGTCGAAGTCAAAGGCAGGGCGAGGGTCGGTGAGCATCCGAGGCGGTGAGATCCCAGAGACCACAGGTAGGCCATCCATGTCCAACGGTCTCGAGGACATTTCTAAGTCGGTGACAACTGGTCAAGAAAGGTATCCTCAGCTCAACGCCGCCGACATCGTCTTTCGACCACAATTTACAGTAAACCGTTCATTCGGTCTCGCACGAGCTCGAGCGATACATACACGACAATTTCGTGGTCAACGTTGACCGAGCGGTGCAATGATCGCCGAAATACTGCTCGTTCTAGCCGGTCACCCTTCCTCGTTGTTCGTCGCCGAGAATACCGTTCACTACGCCTTTGCTGACATCTTGCACCCTGGAGAGAAGGAATGTCTACAGACAATAGGGCGCATCGCCTTTCGTTACCGGAAGATCAAGGACATCTCGGCAAGGCTGTCGCGTTCGAACTCCCGCTACGTATGCGCGCTCTGCGTAACCCTCAATCAAATCCTCAAAAACGACTATGAGAGCGTCGTGGTCGACACCGAAGCCAGGATCTTGAACCGCGATCCGATTCTTGTAGGCAGCGGCTCTTTCGTGCCACTTTCCTCGATCCTTGCCATATTCGCCGAGTGGGACGCTCCTCTAGCCTCTCTAACGTGTCTTGTCGAGAAATTGGAAGCACAGACGCCCTGGCCACCAGGTCCGCTCATTGATTTACTTTCAACGCGATCGAAAACGGGCGTTCATCGCATAGCCGACATCATCTCACGTCTTTCTGTTGCGGTGCAGCGCGTCTGGAGAACGCAACTCATGGCACTGCTGGTTCACGGCTCACTTTCATCATCAGATCCCCTTGCTTCTGAGAATTTCTCGTTGCTGGAAGGATCTATGCCAGCTTGCGTCTCCTTGCAGTCCCGAGATTCGATCGCGTATATCGGACGTGCCGTCGGTACGGTCAAAGCCGCCAAGGGACAGAAGCAACTTCCCAGACTGCTCGCATCAGAGCATACGACGATACTGAGCAATGTTCTACCCGAGGATCAGCACAACTTTGACCGCGTCGTGGGGCAGATCAGAACGAACGTGAGCGAATGGCTGTGGCTAAATGTCCTGACATGGAAGGATGTGGAGGAAGCGGTGGATTCCCTGTAATTTGTGCATTCTCTTGCAGTTGTAACCTTCTGACTGGCCTTTTTGCAGGGCAAACTACTTCCTTCTTCGAAATGGAGAGTACAGTCTTTCATTCATTCGTGAAATTGAACGCTTGAAGGTCTCCCGTCTGACGAGCCGTGCGGGCCCGTCCTTGTTGATTCGCGAGCAAGACCTGAATCTGGCTCTCCTTCGAGCGTCGTTGGGCACAACGGCCCAGCACGATCAAGGTCTCGCTCGCCTTCGCATCTCCCTTCCAGCCGGCCCACTTCGACCACTCCTGCCATCGCTCCAGAACACAATACCAATTAATTCATCGCTGTCGTTTCTTCACACGGAGCTGACCTCGTTCGATGATCTGGTTCTCGGGACACACATGTTACTGACCTACAACGTGACTTGGCCACTCGACCTTTTCCTCCACCCCTCTGATTTGCAGATATATGCTGCCGTCTTTGGTTATCTGTTATCCTTGCGCAAGACACACACGCGCATACATGCGTGCTGGACCTCTCTCTCCAACGCACAGCGCGCTAGACGGAGATGGACAGGTCTGGATGAGGGCGGCACTGCCGATCTGGAAGGCCGTAGGAGACTCCTACGCTGCGGATGGGGTGTTGTGCGAGAAATGGGTTGGTTCTTGGACACGCTACTGGGGTATGTGATGACCGATGTGATTGACGTGGAATTTCGGGGATTGAAAGAACAGCTGGGTCGATCCATTCGGGGACCAGGAGAAGGAGACCGTGTAAATTCGAGCGATAACATCCCGCGACCCGTGGCAGAGTGGAACGATGTGACGAGCTCCGAGTCTCTCAAAGGCTCCAACAGTCGCAACACGTCCGGCCATCTGGACTTTACGACGTTGCGTCGCATCCACCACAGATATCTAGAACGCTTGCTGTCTGGCTGCCTGCTCTCTAGTCCTGCATTAACTAGCATCATCCGACCCATCCTTGAGGTGTGCGAGCGATTTGTTGCGCAAGTGGAGAGATGGGGAGGCGATGTATTGCCAGCATTGCTTTTCGAGGGTAGTCTGGCAGCGGGAGACGAAGACCCCGTCGGCGCGCTGGTCCAAGAGCGTTGGGCGATTGTCCAAGAGATTAACGAGGTCTTTCTTTTTCTCGTCTCAATTTCCACCGGACCGTCCTGTGCTGACGACAGTTCAACACAGACGATGCACTCGCTGCTGGAAAGCTTCTATGATCAACTTTCGTTGGGCTTGTCTCAGCAACTGCTGGGTGGCAAGGCTGACCCGTCGAAATCGATCATGTTCAACTTCAGCATGGTAAACGGAACAGGGTTTGTCCAACAAGGGGAGCGATCGAGCAGAGGGCCGAAAGGATTAAACGACGACGGCGAGGTACGGCGACACGTTGAGCGCCTACTTCTCCGACTGGACTTCAACGGAGAATTTTCGAGAGGAAGACGAAGAGCGAACCTCGCCTCACGCACAAGCGATATTCTTAGGGAAGGTGGTCTCGCATGACCGGATACCGTCGGTAGACCGGATGTCCGTGCAAATATTAGCTGCTTCATTGTGTTTGTTTTTTGAAAATTTAAAATCGAGGATGAGTTCGGGTAAATACCGGATGATTTAAAAAACGCAACGAGGCATGAGCCGGGTACCTCTGCATCGTCTGAACCAGCAGCTAAGACACTTTTCATCAACGCAGATGGCCTTTCGTTCGTCGTCTTTTTCTACTTTACACTCTCCATTCACAGCTCATGACGGTCAGAATATACTCCTCGTCTCATCGGTGCTCCAAACACGTTCGGTGAGTCCGACAGAAAAGTTTTGTAGTCAATCGCATCGTCATCGTGTGCTCTCTGCTGTAGACCATCGAGTCTTCATCGAGCAGAACGGCGCCGTTCTCTCATCCTTCCACGATATCCCTCTTTTCGCCGACCAAAACAATGGGATATTCAACATGATCGTCGAGGTTCCCCGTTGGACCAACGCCAAGATGGAGATCTCCAAGGAGGAGCCGTTCAATCCCATCAAACAAGATATCAAAAAAGGTCGCTTGCGCTACGTTCGCAACTGTTTCCCTCATCATGGGTACATTTGGAACTACGGCTGTTTCCCCCAGGCGAGTTCAACACTCCCGACGACCCGTCCCAGAACCTCATCTTTCATCCTTTTCGCCAGACTTGGGAGGATCCCACGCAGTCCCATGCGGAGACCAAAGCCAAGGGCGACAACGATCCCCTCGATGTCTGTGAGATCGGCGAACAGGTCGGATTCGTGGGGCAGGTCAAGCAAGTCAAGGTTCTCGGGATCATGGCGCTTCTTGACGAAGGCGAGACCGATTGGAAAGTGATCGTGGTAGATATCCAAGACCCTCTCGCTTCAAAGCTCAATGACATCGAGGATGTCGAACGTCACCTTCCCGGCTTGATTCGAGCCACGAATGAATGGTTCCGGTGAGTACCGCTCTGGCCCATTACGTTGACGGGAACAGATCGTTCTGGTCTCAGCATCTACAAAATTCCCGATGGGAAGCCTGAGAATGCATTTGCCTTTTCCGGCGAGGCCAAGAACAAAAAATACGCTACGGAAATCATACACGAATGCCACGAGGCCTGGCGTCGTCTGGTTTCTGGCGAGAGCGCTGCCAAGACCGTCAGCTATGATATCTCTATGTACGTGCTTCGATTCTCGTGAATTTGCTAATCACCACATCTCACACGCTTCGGCGCAGTCTCAACCTAACCGTCCCGAACTCGCCTGGACTCGTGAGGATGGATGATCCGGAATATGCCAACATCCCTCCTGATTCAAGGAAGCCTCCCGCACCGATTGACCCATCTGGTAGGATCGAGAACGCTGATCACTGATGAATGCTGATGAAACCTTCCGCAGTGTCCAAATGGTTCTATATCTCGTCTGCGACTGTGTAGATGTAATGATAGTTGCCGTATTCAACGAGATTGAATTTAAAATTTGAACCATCAAATTTACGCCGCAG
>CEMM01322029.1:71603-86694 GCA_900068975.1 Hygrocybe conica | reverse complement strand
GATAATGATCAACTATTCGAATTAATCACCCAACCCTCAATTTTTATTCCTCCGCAGCCCAACTCCACCATGATCATCAAGCCAACCTTCAATTCTTCTCCTGAGCTCCCTAAGCTCGTCGGCGAGATCATGCTTGAAGTCTACACCCACAAGTCTGTCAAGACCGCTAGTACCAGCACCGCCGTCAGGGAGTACGACAGCGAACGGTTGGCCTTGCTCGGCAAATCTGCTCTCGACATGGCGGTGACTTACGTGCTCTTCGCGAAACGTCCATTTCAATCAGCCGAAGACCTCGCTGTGCGCATCCCGTACTATAGTCTATCGATAGATTCAATTAACCATTGTCTAAAATGCAGCAATCTAGAGACTACATTCTCAGTGATCACAGTATCGAGAAATGGGTCACGGACAGTGGTATGCTCGGCAAGACAATAAGCTTTCCCGACGACCCAGAGGTCTGTCTTAGTGCCTCATTTACACGCTGTCATCGCATTAACACTTTTTAAAGGAGCGTCGGTTTCTTTTCCACTCCTACATCGGCGCGCTGTTCGTTCAAAGTGGCATCGATCCCATCCAGAATTGGATGAGCGGCGTGATCGACCCAGACTGCGAGCCGCCGCTCCCACCATCGCCTCCAGGTTCCCATCAACAGCTGAACCCTCCCGCCTATCAAACTGGACCCAGGCCATCGTTTTCTCCCCACCCACCTTTGGAACCTGCTCCAATTCATCCACCGCCCCCGCCGGACACGATGCAGATGCACATCAACCACCTACCGACACCACCTGCCAACAATGCGGTCACCGTGGCGCTTGTCAATCAGATCGCCTCGCAGAAGGCGTGTAAAATAGAATATGTTGCAGAGTCGGTTGGACCTCCCCACCAGCCAATATGGACTGTCAGGTGCAAGAGTACGTGGCCCATTGTTGTCCCTTATTCTGACTGATGCACCCGCGCACCCTAGTCAACAGCATAGAGAAGGGTATGGGTCGAGGAAAGAATCAAAAGATTGCCAGAGAAGAGGCGGCGAGACAAACCTACTTCGCCATGAATTGGGGTTGGTGAGTCTAAACGACTTGCGAAAGTCCTTCATCTGATAATGAATTTTATCAGATGATGGGGTGATCGCTCCATAACCGACACTCTTGTCTGCTGGCCTTGCCCTCTGTATATTATCCTGCTCAAGCCGATCATATCCGGCATTGTATCCTCCGCATGTAGCTCCGAATCCCGGTTTTATCCTATCACTCGTCCGAATCAGGGCATGGCCCCTTCACAATGCTGATATCTGTTCAAATCAGCTAAAAATCAGCTTGCGACGATCTTCCTCTCTCGACGCCCGCCGTGGAGCTGTCAGTGGGGACACTGATCGTCTGGATCCCATGCTCTGCTGCGATCATTACAGCTGCGCACTGCGGCGTGGCATTCTTTGATTGTGGCGCCGTACGACTAGAAACGAAGGTCCAAGTAGACGCTGGTGCACGTGTTGACAGCAAGCTGCCGTCTCCCCCCAACGTTCTCCTACCGTCATCCAATTTCTCGGGAAAAATGGTAGTGAAATCGGCGCTACTGCCTGTTCTGCCTGTTCTTCGTCAAGACATCCCTCTGGGTCTTGCACCCCTCGTATCCAGAGACACAGGCGAGAATAACAACGATCGCTTAGCGGCGTTAGGAAAGCATGTGCTCGAGATGGCTGTAATGCAGGGTCTATTTTCGCGACGTCCATGTCTCACAGGGGACGAAATGAAGGTGTGTGGCTTATATACATACATTTATATGCCGCTTATGCTTGACTCCATAGAGAAGGAAAACAGATATTGTGTCTGACAGCAACATCCTCAAATGGATCCAGGGTGACGATTCGCTCAATCGGATTGTCTCGCAACATAATTCCACTCTAGGAAACCATACGGCGAATGTCAGTCTTTGGCTTGTCGTCTGTTGACATGGTCTGTCTGACCGGCTTTCTTTGTCTTGTCAGCAATTGCAGTTCTTGTTTCATTCATTTGTCGGAGCGCTATTTGTGCAGGAAGGCATTGGCTCGATCCAAGACTGGATGGATAATGTTGTTGAGACTGAGCTTCGACAGACAACTTCCAATATCACCCCAACCGCGCCACCTGCCTACCAGTCTCAGGCTGGACCAAACCCAGAAGCATATGCTCCGACCACTCCTCCACGTCCACAGAACACACCATCTTCTCCCGATCCTTCCATTGGATCAAGCAACAGTTTTGTTTTTGTCTCATCGACGACAAATGGACCGGTACATCCCATCACAGTAGCCAGGATGCATGAGCTGGCTGTGAAGCACTTCTGTGTTCTGAGGTTTGAATCCTCATCGACAGGACCATGCCACTCGCCGACATGGACCGCTACTTGTCTCAGTGCGTGCCCGTCCCGTCATCTCCCACGATAGGCGATTCTCACCATTGACTGCATCAGTCGATGATGTGGCACGAGGGACTGGTTCTGGAAGGACCAAAAAGATTGCGGAGCAAGAAGCTTCAAGGGCAGCTCATGCCGTCATGCACTGGGAGCTTTGGTCAGTGGGGACTGTATGATCCTATCCATCCCACTAACTCGTCTGGTATAGATGTCATGATGTGTGAGGGGTCTCCGTCCGATTACGATGACTATCATTCTACCATCTGCTCTTCATGTTTACGCGTTTCAATCAATTGACGATGACAGAAGAATGATTTGCCTGTCTAGCTCAGATACCAGAATAATACGTACAAACCAATCAGCCCCAGTAGGACCTTCACCTGTGGGTCTAATCTCCATCCTCCTTGTTGGGGCTCTTTCGGGGACAAACTATTGCTACTGCTGCCTCCGAGAGTCTGGCCTTTTCCAGAGAATGCAGTGCTCGTGGATGCTGGGCCAGCGTATTTTCGGAGGGCATTCTCGAGGGCACTACGCATTGAAATAAAGGCCATACCACCATCATGACGATTGGGATTTCACATAGACGACTAGTACGCACTTCTTATCCGCGCCTCGCACTTGATCGACTTTTGTGGCACCATTCAAAAAAATGAACGTCGGCCTGGTGAACCGTGGATTAATTGAGGGCGTGCACTGGAGGAAAAAAAGAGGGAATATCATGACTTACATCGCAGATATGCCATACTTTCCCGCGACGTCTCTGGCTTTGTCGACGTCGCATTTCAAAAAATTGACATTCCTATATTGACGTGACAGGTCCTCGAATACGGGTGCAATCGCATGACAGGGACGACACCTGTAGAAAAATGAAACAGGCTCAAAAGCATGGCCACGTTAACCTCACCATGTCGCGTGAAAATCTATAACCTGGGAAGGTCCATTAAAAAAAACATCTTCGTGGAGCAGTTGTGAGTCATGGTGGTACGCACCGTTAGCTTGTCTTTGGCTAGTAAAGTATCGAGCTGCGAAACTGAAGTCAAATGTGTGATCGTCATTAGCAACCTTACTATCAGGTTCCCACGCTCAACCGAGGACACGTGGTCTGACTCAGTCTTTCAACAAAACGGTCATCGACACCGTCGCTCACCCGTCACCAACCTCGAAACCCTCCTCAAGAATCTGCAAATATGTCCGGACGTGGTAAAGGTGGAAAGGTGACTCATTTCCTATGCCTTCCTTCTCACAAATTCATCACCCTCGCACTTCAGGGCCTCGGCAAAGGTGGTGCCAAACGTCATCGCAAAATCCTGCGCGATAACATTCAGGGCGAGTCATTGAGCCGCAATTTGGCGATAACATTGTCTTTGCTGACCCGTTTCTCTCTTTCAGGTATCACCAAGCCCGCCATTCGTCGCCTTGCTCGTCGGGGAGGCGTCAAACGTATCTCCGGTCTTATCTACGAAGAAACCCGTGGCGTCCTGAAGATTTTCCTCGAGAATGTCATTCGCGACTCTGTCACTTACACTGAGCACGCAAAGCGGTGAGTACATTCAGTGGCACTTCCCCTTGTCATGTTTCTCGATCTGTAACAACCCCTCTTCAGCAAAACCGTCACCGCCCTTGATGTCGTGTATGCCCTCAAGAGGTCCGGCCGCACGCTATACGGATTTGGTGCCTAAATATTTGGCTGGAGTTTCAACCGTTTCCGCGTTACCGTATCTATATTTTCTGTTCTTTTGTATCTCTATTGAGTGCACCAAATCTGAATTACTCTGCCTTTTGTTCTGCTCGTGCATATCCATGACTCTGTAAATATTTGTCGAGTTTCAACGTTCAACCTCCTTCCGCGAAAGTACATCTTCAATATACACCGATACTGTTAATAATGGGACTGGGTTGAATATCCAAACATACGGCTCCGCGGCGGAAAGATCTCTTCTGCGTTCATTGACAGCATATCGGAGAGTTCTGCAGGTGGAACGATATGTCTCGGAAGCCGAGGGACGACGCTGTCGATGGCGACCACAGTATTTCGAGTACGTTCACCAGCAGAAGATGCTCGACGTCGGCGCATGTGATACTTGGAACGGTCATCCGGAGACTTGGGTACGCCTCCTACGGTGGCACTCTTGGCTCCTAGTTTCGGCGTCGACGATTCAATCAAGGTTTCCTGATCTTCAGTTTGCAATAAATTAGATCTTGCTCTTCGATGCGTAACCCAGGCATGAGACTTGGCGAGATAGTGGCTGGTGGTATGTTGGATGGTCGCCTTCAGATTAGACGCTGATGGTCGGGAGCGCAACGGAGGCCTGGGTGACTCCATCTTCTCGGCAGTCAGGTTTGGAATGAAACTCTTCAGGACGACGTGCATAAGCCCGACTTTCTTGCCCTGTTGCGAAAGGAGCAGTGCGGGTGAGCAGGAAAATATGAGAGGCGTCAGGGTCTTTTCGCCATCCATGATAAGGCCTGTGGAATCCAGCCTGCGGTCATCTACCATGTATTCAAATTTCCATTTGAGCTTGGGAAGTTCAACCGGATGGTTGAGATTGATGCCATTGCCGGGTATGGCTGAACAAGCTGTCTCCGTGCCACAAACAACATAGACGCCGTTCGTCTTGAGACTTAAAGAAGCCTGGCGAGAGATGTAGTCTCTGGATTCGTTGCCATTAACAGTAATTCGGCGAAGAGTCGGCAAGCTGTCCAACGGCGTGTAGTGGAAGTTGAAAGACTCGCGCTTCACTGGAAAAAATTCTGCTATGTCGTCTTCCTCACCACGGTTCTCCGCTGGAAGATGCAGATGATCCTTCCAAACACGGGGATGCGAGGAATAGCCCGCGAGTTTGAACGACGGATGGATGGCTCTGAATCCTTCTTGATCGATCAAAATTCCGACAACAACGTCCTTGAGCCATACTAGTTTCTCCGGCAGAAAACCATGCTTTTCAAGGCACAGCAAATGCTTAGCAGTAGAAGCAGTAGAAGGGACTGATGGAGAACGATCAAGCTGAGGAAAGGGAGAACGAGAACGACCAGGTGAAAGGGACGCATGTGAACTTTCGGAGTGTGGCTTAGTACTGGAATGCACGAGCATAAATGCAGGCTTAGCCACAGAGACTTCGAGTAGCGGCTGTTCGGCAGGAGAAGACCATGCTCGGTCGTTGTTGCCAACAAGTTTAGGGGAGGCAGATTCAGTACCAGTGTGGAGGTTGCGCCTGGTTCGAGGGACAACAGTTTCCGGGCGGAAGATGGCAGAAAATACGAGCGGCGGGAGAGATTGGGGAGTAGACGTAGATTGTCTTGCAATGATCTGGGTGGGCGGGAAGCGGTTGGGCATTTTCCCATTATCCACATCAAATTCCTGATGGACGGGAATTGGATGGGTCTTCGGCGGAGGATCGTCAACGTTACAATACGGGGACCATGACTGCTGGTTCTGCGGTGCGATTGGCATGCCAATTTCGGGGACATGCTTTAGAAATGCAAGTGGTTGGTGACCTGCACATTGGTACGGCATGGGCGACTCTAATTGATTGTGGTCTAACAGTTCATCGGGGTACTGGGAGCCAGTGGCCTGAGTAACATTGGATTTGTCTCTTGGCGGGGATGTGTGGGTCAAGCCAAAAGTTTGCTGCACAGGGCCGAAAGTGCAGATAGTGTCAATAGTTTCAGCACTCGAGCATGCCACGATGCCAGACATGGATTCAGTTTCACTGGCGCTGTTGTGGACTTGCAGGATTGATGACATGCTGCAGCTCTGGAGCAAGATTGGAATTTCTCCCGAGGTCCAGGTCACGCTCATCTCGCTAGCTACGAGAACCGGTGACGGTGGTGCCAGAGACGACAACGCACACAACGCAGAGGACGAGGACCGGATTCGAGAGGTGGAGTTCTGAGTTGGAGTCATTGGTTCAAGGACAAGGCTGGATTAGCTCAGCCACAGCAAACCTTTTCAGCCGCGACCTCGATCTTCAACAACCTCTCTCATGAATCCAGAAGGTATGTTCACGCGTTCGTCGACGATGAATTGCAGTGATTGAGCCCAGTTTTGGAGACTCCGAGGTCCCCCAAGACCACGACGATGGCATGGGGGTCGACGATGACGAGTACGAGGAGATCACTCAGGAAGACTGTTGGACCGTCATTTCCAGCTTTTTCCACGATAGAGGGCTCGTCAAGCAGCAGCTCGCATCATTTGACGAGTTCATTCAGAACACCATGCAAGAACTTGTCGACGAGAACTCGGATCTCATCCTTGACCAGGCCGAACAACATACAGGCCATGACTCCGATACCGCCCGTCGTTACGAGATAAAATTTGGTCAAATCTATCTCTCCAGGCCCACGGTCACCGAGGCGGACGGTTCCACGGTTCCAGTCTTCCCTCAGGAAGCTCGATTGCGCAACCTTACCTATTCGTCGCCTCTCTACATCGAAATGAAGAAGAGAGTTTTGAAGGGGCGGGAGGACAAGAACGGAATGCCGGGAGACATAGTATGGGAAGCTGTGCAGGAAGAAAATCCAGAAGACACTGCCAAAGTTTGGATTGGGAAAGTGAGCAACTTGTCATACGACAAAGAGCTGTCATCGCGTATCTTAACCCTGTTTCAGGTTCCTATCATGCTTCGGTCGGAATTTTGCATCCTTCATAACTTGAACGACCAGGAGATGTACGACTTGAACGAGTGCCCCTACGACACTGGGGGCTACTTCATCATCAACGGGTCAGAGAAGGTTCTCATTGCTCAAGAACGAATGGCCACCAATCACGTCTATGTTTTTGCGAAAGCCCAGCCATCCCCCATCAATTTTCTGGCCGAGATTCGCAGTGCAGTCGAAAAAGGTGGGAAAACCATCAGTCAGTTCCAAGTGAAGATGTTCCATCGAAATCAAGAGCGCTCAGTAAGTGACTCTGACAGTGTAGTATGATTCTCTTTCTCATCAACCCATAGCTTGGCAACGTAATAAAGGCTACCATTCCTTACATCAAGGTCGACATTCCCATTTGGGTTGTCTTCCGTGCACTCGGCGTCATTTCAGACCGGGACATTCTTGAGCATATCTGCTATGACATGCAGGATGCACAGATGTTGGAAATGTTGAAGCCCTGCATCGACGAAGGCTTCGTCATTCAGGACCGGGAGGTTGCTCTTGATTTCATCGGAAATCGAGGTACAACGACCGGACTATCTCGCGAGCGCCGTATCCGCTATGCGCAAGAAATTCTGCAGAAAGAGATGTTACCTCACGTCTCCATGGCCGAAGGTTCCGAGTCAAAAAAGGCATACTTCTTCGGCTACATGATCCATCGCCTGCTCCTGGCCGCCATGGAGCGACGGGAACTCGATGATCGCGATCACTTCGGCAAGAAAAGGCTGGATCTCGCTGGGCCACTCCTAGCCAACTTGTTTCGCATGTTGTTCAGAAAGTTGACGAAAGATGTCTATCGCTATTTGCAAAAGGTACTGCCCATGTTTGCCGTCGAATCGTTCATTCCGCTGACTCGCAACGCAGTGTGTGGAGACGCATAAGGAGTTCAACGTTGCGCTCGCCGTCAAGCATCAAACGATCACCAATGGTCTCAAATATTCCCTGGCAACAGGTAACTGGGGTGACCAGAAGAAATCTATGGCTTCCAAAGCCGGCGTATCGCAAGTATTGAATCGTTATACGTACGCTTCGACATTGTCCCACCTACGTCGGTGTAACACGCCCTTGGGACGAGAAGGGAAGATAGCCAAGCCGCGCCAGTTGCATAATACACATTGGGGTATGGTCTGCCCCGCCGAAACGCCCGAAGGCCAGGCATGTGGTCTCGTCAAAAACCTTGCTCTAATGGCATGCATCTCTGTCGGATCCCAATCTGCCGCCGTCATTGAGTTTTTGGAGGAATGGGGCCTTGAATCTTTGGAAGAAAATGCCCACTCCGCTACACCCTGCACCAAAGTGTTTGTTAATGGTGTGTGGATGGGTGTCCATCGCGACGCCGCCAACCTAGTGAAGACGATCAAAAAGCTGCGAAGAAAGCATGACATAGAGTCCGAAGTGTCGGTCGTCCGCGATATCCGGGAAAGGGAGCTCCGACTTTCCACTGATGCTGGAAGAGTTCTCCGTCCTCTTTTCGTCGTCGAGAACCAGCAACTTGTTTTGCAGAAGAAACACATCAAGTGGCTTATCGACGGGACGGACGGTGTGTGGGAACTGGACCAGGACGGCAACCCCGTATTACGACAATTCAATTGGGATAGCCTGGTGGATCGAGGCATCGTTGAACTCCTCGATGCAGAAGAAGAGGAAACTGTGATGATAGCAATGACACAAGAGGACTTGGAGAACTCCAGACTGCAGCAGCAGGGCATAGATCCGCACGCCAATGACGGAGATTTTGATCCCGCTGCGCGCTTGAAGGCTGGTATCAACAGTCACACCTGGACACATTGCGAGATTCACCCTAGCATGATTCTCGGTGTCTGTGCCAGTATCATCCCTTTCCCTGATCATAACCAGGTGTGTCCTGTGATACCTTTATTTCTCGTGGTCGACTAAGCAGAATATTAGTCTCCCCGAAATACATATCAATCAGCAATGGGGAAACAAGCGATGGGTATCCACCTCACAAATTTTCTCATTCGCATGGATACAATGGCAAATATTCTCTATTACCCCCAAAAACCACTGGCCACTACTCGAGCCATGGAATACTTACGATTCAGAGAACTTCCCGCAGGGCAGAACGCCATAGTCGCCATCCTGTGTTACAGTGGTTACAATCAGGAGGATTCGGTTATCATGAATCAAAGCTCAATCGATCGCGGTCTGTTCAGAAGTATGTACTACAGGTGTTACATGGACCTCGAAAAGAAGAACGGCGTCCAGCAGCTTGAAGAATTCGAAAAGCCGACGCGTGAAAACACACTCCGAATGAAACATGGGACTTATGACAAACTGGAAGACGACGGATTGATCGCCCCCGGTACTGGTGTTGCCGGGGAGGATATCATCATAGGCAAAACCGCTCCCATTCCGCCTGATAGCGAGGAGTTAGGTCAACGGACAAGGAGTCACACTCGACGAGATGTTTCAACACCGTTGAAGAGTACCGAGAACGGTATTGTGGATCAAGTCCTCATCACAACAAATGCTGAAGGCCACAAGTTCGTGAAGATACGCGTCAGAGCCACTAGGGTTCCTCAGATAGGTGATAAGTTTGCGTCGCGACATGGCCAGAAAGGCACCATCGGTATCACATATCGACAAGAGGACATGCCTTTCACCGCAGAAGGCATCGTTCCAGATATCATCATCAACCCTCATGCTATTCCTTCGCGAATGACCATCGGTCACTTGGTCGAGTGTCTTCTATCCAAAGTGGCTACCCTCATCGGTAACGAAGGAGATGCGACTCCGTTTACGGAGCTGACCGTCGAGTCCGTTTCGACATTCCTCCGCCAAAAAGGTTATCAGTCCCGCGGCCTCGAGGTCATGTATCACGGTCATACAGGTCGCAAACTCCAGGCTCAAGTGTATCTTGGACCCACGTATTATCAGCGACTGAAACACATGGTGGACGACAAGATACATTCGCGTGCACGGGGACCCGTTCAAATCCTGACACGACAGCCCGTCGAGGGTCGGAGTCGTGATGGCGGTCTGCGCTTTGGAGAGATGGAACGCGATTGCATGATCTCGCATGGCATCGCCGGCTTCCTGAAAGAGCGGTTGTTCGATGCTAGCGATGCATATCGGCTCCATGTTTGTGACATGTGCGTTGCTATATCCTATGCAGGGCGTGAACATGTGTGACAGATTTTTTCAGATGTGGATTAACTGCCATCGCCAATTTGGCAAGTACATTATTTATTTTCTAAGACGCCGACGCTGACGATGCTCGCCTCGTACAGAAAAAACAAACATTTGAGGTGGGTTTGCTTCCAGCTGTAACGACAATAACTTAATCTCCCTGCAGTGTCGCGCATGCAAGAACAAGACAGCTTGCTCGCAACTTTATATTCCATATGCGGCCAAGCTATTGTTCCAAGTGAGCCTTTTCCAGTGATGCTTCCGTATCTGCCTCATGACGTGAAACAGGAACTACAGAGCATGAACATCGCCGCTCGCCTCTACACTGTATCTTCGGGTCGGACTAGAGATTGAGCATGTTGAATTATTTCGGAGTCAAGGTGATATTATTATCTCGCAGCTTTGATACCTTTTACTTGTATCAATCGTGGCGGCGATGAACAAAAGGTTGCTATCATACATCGTAAATCGAAAGACATTCAAAGCAAAGGCGTCCATTCTAACCGGAGTGTCTCATCAACCCATCGAGTTCACCCTGGTCATTGCGATTGCGATCCAGAGAGGCGCGCTCATCTGGACGCTTTTTGGTCGGCATATCCTCACCATCGCTTCCGGCTTCCTCATCACCAATTTCAAAAACGACGTCGTCGCGAGATACCGTCGCTGGACCTCGTCGATCGACCAGTGTAGCATCATCATCATCAAGAGCCCTGGTCCGACCTTCCAAGGCCTCTAAATCGTAATCTTCGGCATCTTCTTCGTCCTGAGCAATCTCATCGGACATCGCCAGCGTGCTGACAAGAAGATAAGGACAAATGACTACTAAGACGTAGAATAAACGTATCTTCTGTTATTTGGTGACGGACGCCAGAGATATGTGATTGAAGCGAAGGTGCCAAGATATAGCAAGGCCAGCCATCCGTCGAGAAGCCACCATCGATATCGCCACGATTTAGCGGCATAGTCTGCAGTGCATGAATGAATTTGGAATGACGCGTCGGCAGATATACTCACCCTCCGCGAGTCGACCGGAGAAGGTAAATGATGACACCCCAAAGAAAATAACGATGACGATCACAGCCAACAGCAAGATCCGATGAAGTCTTTCGAACATTGCCAGCTTGTATCGCTGTTTGCGAAGGCGTAATTGCCCGATTGTACCTGAATGAGACGGCGTCAGCAGAAAAGGGATTTGATTCGACATGCATCATACGAACCGCTCAGCGCATATAGGATCCACAGCAGGAAACCACTTAGAGTGAAAGCCAGGGGTACCACAAAGAGCAAGAGCACAAACGCTGATGTTGACTCGAACTCGAGCTCAACAATGCCGACCGCGTAGAGAACTATATATTTTGGATGAGATAGGTATGGACACGGGACAATCCACTTGCCTCCGAAGACAAAATGTGCAGCTGCAAGCGCTTGGCATTTGCGCATGGTTCGCCCGAGAGACTCGCGGACCACACTCAAGCCTAGGGATACGACGAGCAACATGAAAAATGACATGGCATTTCGACCGGCGTCCAGGATGGCAACTCCAATGTCCTGGTTAGTCACAGGTTCTGAGATCATTCATTTATCACAGGTAGACTTACCAACAAAGAGAAACACAGTAGAGGCTTTCCCTCTTGAATGTGCGTTCAGAAAACGATAGTAACCTTGAACATCAGGTCGGCCAAGCGAGATCTGCACTAGAAACGAGCGACGTACCCCAGCTTGCGAACATCTCAATCACCAATAAAACGACTAGACTGGACAGATAGTACTACTTCTACGTCAAATAATGGCTGAGATCGAGCGAAACCACTGACGTACTTGAATGGGAAGCAATTCGTGCTGGTGCTTGAAGCACAGCCAGCCCCAAACACCTGCGAATAAAGTGTACGCCAAAAACAGGGCAAAATAGAACTGGAAAGGTAGGTTTCAAACGATGGCCGAGTGTTGAAAGGCCACGAACTCACGTTCACTTTTGGATAATCCGTTGCAGGCAACTTGCCATCGAAAGTGTTGCGGAAAAAAACAAGACCTTTGTAGCCTGGATGAAAGGGAGAATTGGGGTGTGCACGTGTCTGGACTGAAGACAAAACGGTGACTGGAATAATCGCTGAGGACATGCAGTCAGCGATCGTGAATTGAGGGGAAGGGTGATACAAAAGGCGACTGACCAACACAATAGTAACCGGTCTTCCGAACTAGGTATTGTATGGGCTGGCGATAGACCAAGGTTCCGTTGGGGCTGGGGTTGATTGAGGTCGTGCCGGGGCTTGTGTCACTTTTCGCTGAGGCGATTGGTTCCGGTCTGAGCGTTCTTGCAAGGGCAGAAGTGCTTTCTTGGGGAAAGGATACGGTCGCGGACCAAAAGCTAGTGTCGTTGATGGACTTGCCCGGCGGAAAGTTGAATATGAAGCGCCCTAATTCGCCCGCAGTGCAAAAACCGCCTTTGACTGCATTTGACGTGCAAACGTATGTTTTCTGCTGCGACGGCACATTCTGAGCATGGACAGAGAGACGGAGAGCAAATAGTTTGATTCACAGGCAATGAATCGTCACTTGTGGACGTGGTCTTCCCAAGGTATGTGTTGTCCTGCCATTCATATATTACCATCGCCAGGTGTCCCTGCGACGAGCTATCAAAGGTCACTGTACCAGCATGAGGACCGCAGCACCACTTGATGCAGACGTGCGTACCGTTGATAAAGGTCGACTGGCTGGCCCACATGCCAGAACAGACTTGTCTTGAGTAGTCCGTGTCCGATACTGGCACCTCGTACGCTCCCACCGACGCCAGCCATGAAAATATTGAGACCAAAGACCAGGATACGAGCAAGAACGGTCTGCGAGCCATGAGAGCGAGTGTGCAAGTGTGCCGTGTCTGCGCCGAACAATTTCCAAAATTGGTAACTCTCCGGCGCAGCATCATTCTCACCGTTCTTGGATCCAAGCTGTCATGCTCGGCGACGAGGAGGACGTTTTTGACAGCGTAACTTGGGAGACACCAGCACCACCGAGCGTCCATTATGCAACACCTTCAGGCCCAGGATTCAGGCAGAGTACGGTTGACAGCGAGGAGGGCCACGGCCCTCATGACCCTAAGTGGGAGGGATACCTCATTACCTCTGTCAAGGATCCTGTGAAGGAATTGGCCGAAACAAAGGATGCTTATGTCTCGTACTTGGTCTCTGCTAAAGTGCGTCGCTCACCCATCCATTCTCGCGTTCAATCAAATCATGGACATCCTAGACAAATCTTCCTATATTCTCGACGCCTACGCCATCAGCTCGTCGTCGCTTTCAAGACTTTGTGTTTCTACGAGAACACCTTGTGAAGGACTTTCCTGCATGCGTCGTTCCTGCGTTGCCGGACAAACACCGATTAGGTTCGTTGACCGTTTGCGATTGTGAGTGCTAATAACCCGTTATCGTCAGAATACATCACTGGGGACAGATTCAGCCCAGAATTTATGGAACGGCGGCGCCTTGAGTACGTCAACCTATTCCCTGTCGTGTATTCTCATTACGTGACTTTTCCCAGTCTGCACCGGTTTCTGCAACGCGTAGGACGTCACCCGACACTCCAGCGAAGTACTTTACTCCGAGCTTTTTTCGAATCAACAGAATGGGTGACTATCGTGTCGAAATTTCCCTTGTCGAATGTGACTCATCCTCGTAAACACAGCACGTCTACATGCACCAGCACGTTGCACATCCCCCAGGGCCCGAATCTTCATCTGGAATTCTGGATAATCTTTCTGACACGCTTTTAAACGCGTTTTCTCGAGTACGGAAACCAGACGAAAGATTTATTCAAATGAGCGAAAGTGTGGATAAATTTGAAGAGACCCTTGTTCGTACGGAGCGGTTATGGAGTCGCGTTCGAAGCAGAGTCAGCGGTAAGTCAATCCTCAACATGACTCCATGCTGCACTCTGAGGCTGAAAAGATGGCAACTCGGAATCAACTGAAGATCTCACCGCGGATTACCATGACTTAGCCATCGCCGTTCAGGGCCTAGGATTTCTTGAATCCGGAATCACCGACCCTCTGAACCACTTCTCCAATACGCTGCTGGAATTCTCTGCGCTACTACGTCAAAGAGTGAGTTTCAACCATTCTACGTACGACGCTAATTAACTGTCACTATTCCAGACGCATACTGCCGCTGATCCATTCCTTGTGCACCTGCACTCCCTTTTGACATACTCCCATGCGAATCGCGCTGTGTTGAAACTACGTGATCAAAAACAATTAGATTATGAGGAACTTTCCGATTATCTTTCTGGGGTTACAGGCGAACGGGAACGCTTGGCGGCGGTTATTAGTGGGCATGCAGGCAGTAGCGGTCTTGGACTGAGTGCTTATCTCAAGGACAAGATGGATGCGCTTCGAGGTGCTGATGATGACAAAAGCAGAGTGGAGAAAATGAAGAAGTTGGATGCAAAGATTAAAGAGGTATGAATGTTCAGTCTGTGATAACCGTTCAGCGTTCGATCCTCCTTCAGCTCCAGGACGCAGTTACAACCGCGCAGGAGACTTCCGATGCCTTTAGCGACGAGACACTCCGGGAACAGGCCATCTTTCAGTTCGCGAAAGAAGCCGAGATGAAGGAGATGTTGGGGGATTTAGCCAAAGGAGAGATCGAATTCTACACAACTGTGCGTGTCCCTGGCATGTGTCGCTGATATATCGCTCATTTCGGTGTAGGCAATGCAGGAATGGGAGAGGATAATTCCTGTCATACAGCGCATCAGGGTCGATGTCTAACTTATGGCTTTCCATAACGCTCGTTTCGCTCTCGCAATCCGAACTTAGATACCAACTGCAATAATTGGCGGACCTTCAACGAATGTAACACCAGTGTAACTACGTCGGCTCTTTGCCTTTTGGAACGGTTTCTTTATCCGTTTC
>CEMM01322029.1:47193-67121 GCA_900068975.1 Hygrocybe conica | reverse complement strand
CGGGTCGCATGCTCATCGTTGTACCCTTGTCCGTTCCATTTAGTTTGATCCCGAAATCTGTCCTTGGCCATGCCATCATCGACAGAGAACCGAATTCGGTTCGCACACCCACTCTCCGTACCTGCGCCTGACCGTTTGCGACAGGTAATGTCATCGTTCATCTCGTATCGGTCTGCCTGAAAATGGCTGACACCCATAAATCACCTCAGATCGGTCTGGTATATCCCAAAGTCGCGCAAAAGAAGGGTCATTCTGACAGAAAGCAGTGGCATGACCTCTTCTGGGGACACCACCCGCTGTCAGCCGCTTCATCCATTCCACAAATCTCCGTCGACGAAGTCCGGGGTATGTCATTGCAGCACAAGGTGAGTACGGAGTCCAACGTTCAACGTTCACCAGTGGCATGGGTGTTGAAAATCAACGTTCTTCGCAGTCGATGAAAAGAGATTCTGGCTCAATGGCGAAACGGGGTTTCGAGTTCGAATACAGTGATTCCGTTCTCTCGGTCTTTGTCGACTGCCCTCCCGATCATCCTAAATAGTTCACAGGACGACTTGTATTGCTTGTTGATGTTCACGTTCGGCTGGCTCATACATTTGCAGCAACTTTATCAATGTCCACGACAAAAAGGCTGCCTGACAAATCGAAAACGCACGTTTCAGTCAACGCCACGAACGAGGCCACTCCGACCTCTTCTCAGCCGCTCTTCCAAGCCACCAGCACCGCTGAACACTTTCTTCTGTTCGTCGTGTAAGAAATCTCCCGTACCCTTTGATCTGGCTCTAGCCCTCTCTTCCGCCTCGAGCTGGGCTTTCTCTTGCTCCAATAGAACCTGTAGTCGTTCCTTCCGTTCCACGGCAAGAGTGGTGGCATTAGCGGACATAGCCGCAAGCCGAGCCGCACGGTCATCTGTCCGCGGCCTCTCCGGCTGCGGTTGGGGTGGATGATTTGGTGGGCTCATGCGCGACCGTTTCTCATAGGGACGGGAAGAGTACGGGCTGCGACTGCGAAGCCGCTTGCCATTTGCATGGTGGTTGCGTTCGCGACTCCGACTTCTGCTCCTCCGTCGACCTTGTGCGCTGTCGTCTGACAGGTCAGACCGGGACCACACACGCGCACGTCCGTTATCACGGTCCTCCCCGTTCCTGCTTGGACTCCGACTGTAATGTCTGGATCGATGATGCGTCACAGGACTGCGAGAACGGCTCCTTGCCCTTGTCCTAGAATACGAACGGTTCCGCCCACTGCGAGAATAAGGGGAAGAAGAGCGACGACGATCGTGTGGGCTAGGAGAGCGTCGTTGACGATCGGAACTTCGTGGAGGGTATGGGTCCCATCTCGAGGAAGGATTTGAACGTTTCTGCGATGGGCTGAGCGTGCGTGAGCGTGATCGGGACCGCGACCGCGACCGTGTTCTTCCACGTTCACAGTCCTCCTGCTTGATCCGCTTCTTCTCATGCTTTTTGGATTTCTTCTCCTTCTTTGGCTTGATGCCATTACGCTCTTGTAGTTCACGTAATCGGAGAGGATTGGAGAGGAGAGCTTGATAAGCGGCTTGTTCCTGCTGCTTTATGGCAAACAGAGGGTCTTCACGGATCTTTGAGGCGATATCACGAACTGTGTTGGCGTTCTGAACGGCGATGAAGTTTTTGTGACTAGCGCCTAACTGTTATCAATCGAGTCAGACGAGGGATCGCCGACGAGGGCAAAGTGGGAAATTCACACCTTGGCGTTGTCATCGGCGGTCAAAATCTTGTCAACGCGTTTCTTTCCCAACAAATAGTCCTCCAGGTCGTTTGGATTTTGACTGCTCCCGGTCGCTGGAGTGGTGTACATCCATTCCAGCTTCTCTGTTCTCTTCTTGCCAGTTTGCTCTTCCTGGAGTCGCTGAAGCTCCTGCAGCTGTCTCTCTTCTTCCTTCTCCTTGCGGAGCTGATCTAATTTCTTCTTCTCCTCGAGCTGGATGGCATTAGTAGAGCGAAAAGGGAAGGGAAGCTATAGGACTTACAGCCTTCTTCTCCTCCAACCACACCCGCTCCTGATTCTTCAACAGGAGCGGGTGCCACGACTTTTTCATATTCAGGTCTCCACCACCCATCTTGCAATATTACAACCAGAAAACCAGAAAAATCGGTGTGGTGGAAAGGATGAGGTTAATATTTGTCAATGTTTGGCAACAGTCTCCGAGTCAGTGCATGTCTCCACCAGCAGAAGAGAACGAGCCTGGATACAACGAGACGGACAGATTGAATACCTCAACTACAGACAACAATGAACCAAGTGCACCTCAGTTGGTGTTTTTATCTGCTCCTTTTTATCTATTTTCACTGTTTGTTTCCAGGCCGAGGCGCTCAATTTACACCCTCACTCGCAGCGAGATCACCAAGGGCCTTGCAAACCGCTTCGTGCACTCACGGACGTATATATTCTTGTATCTCGCCATGGCAGCACTATCGGTCACGACGGTGGTGCTGAGCATGTCCGACGGCTGTCCTGGGCTGGCGTTCTACATCCTCGAAATAATCATAAACACGTCCATGATACTCGAGGTCGGCATTCGGTTTGTTGCCTTTGGCCGGGTAAGTCGATATTATTGTTGATATACGCCAAGGACTCACGCGGTCGTGCACCGATGGTGTTAGCAATTTTGGAAATCGCCGTTCAACGTGATGGACCTCATGCTAACGACGTTGTGTGCGCTTACGTTACTGGTGATCGCGTTCGCAGGATGCGGTTCCACAAGCAAACAGGAAGAGATGCTCGACACGTTATTGCTTGTCGCGCGTAACGTGCTGCAATTCGGTCGATTGGCTGCGGTGATGAGACAGTGAGGAGACATGTCGTTTGATGCTCCGGTTCAAAGTCTGATGGTGATCGTGCCAGGTCCGGTCAGTCTATCTTCTCGCAGCCGAAGCCGATCGATATTAGTGCTGCGCGACGAGCGGGTATTGGGATCGATCTGGACGTGGATAGCGAGGAAGAGGATCCAGAGCTCGGAAGACCACTGATACGGAATCCTGTATTGTTCGACGCGAGTGCAGAACAGCGACCAACACCTGTGCAACCCACAGCCATGCCACGAGCGGTGCAGGCCATTCAAGAGCGTGACACACAGGATGTCTGGACAGAGCTCGGCTAAGTCGTTCGTACAGTATGCCTGCTTTTTAATTTTCTTTCCACATATGCTATACTGTCGTAATTCTGGTAATACTGCGCAGGTTTACTCTCGGACCCGTCAGTCCGCCGTCTTGTTTACGGCCCGTATGCCGCTTATATCAGATGTCCGGAATAGAACGTTAACATGATCAGGGAATGTCGGATATCAGGATGATTCGGGCCCCGGATTTCGATGACGGGATTATTACAGCGACAGGCTCAGCAGCAACGTTACGACGAGCGCTGCGTGATACTTTCTGTATATGTAGCAAGCATAGCAAGCAATAAGAACCTGAAACCGTGATCATACGCATCAACGCCACTTCGATGGATTACAGTATTATTCGTTATGACTAGTACTGACTCTGGGGAAAGAAGTGAGTGACGTGTGGATGGAATTCATGACATGACAGTTACCCGTAAAGATACCGAACTCTGACAGATATCGCCACTGCTGAGCTGTTCAGTGTTACGAAGTGTGTTCTTGAATAGGAGACCCCGTTAACGTTGCATCAAACGGCGCAGAGGTGAAACGGATCCCATAGGTTTGATGCATCGTCAGTCAGGCACTGTTCTGTAATATTCCATCTACTCCACTGACCGCAAACGTCGACGACGACGACGATCAAAAAGGTTCCCTTTTCTGGTCGGTGTTGCGAGCGTCCCAATCTGGTGGTCCGCTCCACTCCCATTCCCACTCGTCCCTTCTTTTCTCATCCATGTTCTGATTTCTGCTTTGCGTCTTCTCTACGCATATATCCACCTTTCCGTACTTAAATTTACTCTCCCAGTCCTTCCTTTCGCAATGACCTCTGTACTGGCCAATCCCTCTCCTCGTGGCTGGTGGTTCTCCTCCTCATCCAAGACAACCAAAACCCCCTTGTCCGAGAAGCCTACAAAGTCGTCCAATGCCACAAAGTTCAATTCTCTTGCATCTGCCTTTGGTTTCAAATCCAGGAAGCACCGTTCCGACCTCGCCATCCAGGATCGACCACCACTTCCTGCTTTTCCTCCTCCCCAGTCCGTCAAACGCCCCGCTCGCACACCAGACACTCATCACGCAAATAGACCTCCTTCCAACTCTGTATCCTCAACTCTTCGATCATCCATCGAACTACGCACGCCCTCACACACTCCCAAGGATCCAGTACTCTTTCAGACATCCCTCTTGTCTCTCTCAGACCCCGATCCGTTTGCTTCTCAGGGCATATCCGCACCGTTGAGTTCATCAAAGCCCAGCATCAAGTCTCCACTGGCAGAGGTACCCGCATTTGAGTCAAGGCGGTTCTCGGCACACTTCACCGTCGATTCCATCCCCCCCGTATCTCCCCAAACCCCACCGGCATCCAGTAGACAGCCTGAGCACTCCAACGGCTCAAAGGCGTCTCTAAAGTACGCCGCTTCTCAATTTTGCCTCAATAGGCCAAACTCCTAACCTGTAATCTCGCCCACAGAAGATTACATGAGTCCACTCATGATACTCTTGGTGGTAGCGAATTCCGGCCGCAATGGCCCATTATTCCCAAGTCAGGCGCACCTGTAGCCAATACTATTCCTTCGTCCACCGCAAAGACAAGGGAAATCCCCATACCCAAAGGCAATCGCAAAACTCCAAGTCGAGAGCCATCACTATCACAAAAATCGGTCACCTTTGATCTCACCACCACGACCCCAGCCTCCCCTCGCTCGTCCATTCTTCGACAAGTATCCGCTTCTCGGCTTTCAAAGCCCCCGAAGGCGCCCCCTGTACAGACTCTACCTCTCCCACCTGTGGCTGATCCTCCTGTAGATGATCTCGGTTCGTTCCTACCTTCCGATAGCTCTCCCTCGTCGTCGGTCATGTCCTTCACATCGTCACTTTGCCCCAATTTTGACGAGCCATCTCTTCACCGCGTCCGCTCAAATCGCCAAGCGAGGACAGATACTTATGCAGCTATTCGAAATCTCCCCCATGGACCCAAACCAGTCAGCATACCAAATTCTGTGTCATCACCGGTTAAACTAGGGCAGCATTCACCTTCTCGGGACCTCAAAAAGGCTGCATCTCATCAGTCCTTCTCCTCGAAACCTGAAAGCATTCGCTCCGGATATGGTCCGGAGGACACGTTGGACAAGCGCCCACGGAGACAACGCTCGTATCGGGCACGACAATCCCGACCTGTCCCTCATTCAGCATCCCCTAATTTCGCCAGTTTTGTCCCAGGTGACGGCTCTGAAGTTGGATCTACAAACAAGACCATCCCGGGTAGTCCAATCGCCAGCCGCAGAAGATTTTTTTCCGGCACAGGCGTGCGTCCACCAAGTCGTCAGACGGAACGAGATACAGATGTGCGGTCAGTCATGAGCTTACCGCTGGAAAACGAACGTGCGCAGAACGTCTTTTTTCCGGCCTCGAAGCCGATGTCTGTGACCACATCGTCCTTGCACGAATCCATCCGCGACGAACCGCCTCCGCCACCCGCCAGTCCAGAGTACATTCCTCAGCACATATTGTCCCCCGCAGAATTGCTCCAAGTCGAAGCTAGTATTGAAGCTGGGACAGACGACTACCCACGTGGGCGACGGTCCCGTGTTCCGTCTTCCCATTCAACAAACCACCCATCGGACATGTTCAATGATTTCTTGTTTCCCGGGAGCCTCTCTCCGCCTGCATCATTGCGTGCATCCGTTGAGAAGTTGCTTCCACCCTCCGATGGTGACACTGGCAGTCAGACTCCCCGTCGAAACTCGTCGTTACGGAGTAAGGAACCGTCTTTGCTGCGTCCACGCACCCGGCCCCCAACTTTACAGGCGCAATCAACAGCTCCGACGAGTCCCATCACTAGCTCGTTGTACTCACCATCTGTTTACGCGGAATCGGTGCAAGTTAGCCTGCCACCACCTCCCCGGCCTCGAGGCCAGCGCGCCTTGACAGTAACATATGATGCATCCCCACGTCTTAGCGTCAACTCTTACGTCCCGCTCTCGCCGCCCCCTGTTCGCAGGAATACCAGATCAAATCCATCCTTGGAGAGCACGATTCTGCGTCGGTCAATCATGAGGAAACCCTCATTTCTCGAGATTGACGATGATGTCGAAAGGGACTGCGAGCGGCAACTGGGAGACAGTTTCCTGGATCTTCACCGTGAATCATTTGACACTGTCCGGAGTTTAGAGCCAGGTTCCTTGTTTTCACAGTCCTTCGTTTTGTGATCGACGCTTTGATAATTTTCATTCGTGTTCACCTCCACCGCCACTATATAGCTTTGTGTTCTTGTACTGTAGTCCCTACGTCGAGCGTCCAGTTGGTACTGTATATATACAACCTCCATGCGCAATCATCACGATAGAACATATCATCTGGAAGAAATTTAGGACGAAATAATGGTCGGCAAAAGAATCGAATCAATCGGTTTCGTCTGTGTGATATCCAGCCCTTCTCATTGCCCCAAGCCTGTGCCGTGCCGCACCGAGCTCCTTTTCCAGTTTGAGAATATCCACCTGTTGCTCCATCTCCCGCTTTTTGAACTCCAAGACGGCCATGTTCTTGTAATCAACCTCCTCTTCTTCTGATTGCTTCGCCGATAGGGCCTTGACTTGCCGCACGAGAGCTTTGCATGCTTCTGTGACGGCTTTGGCCGCTAGTTCCAGACGCTCCTGTGTCTTGGACATTAGATTGGCTTTGACGCGAGAGGCGGCGACGAGCTGTGCAGTTGCGGCTGCAACTTCATTCGATGCAACGATCAATTGTTCCAGTGAGTGTGTTCCGGATAACACGCCATCGGCACTCTCGATGAGCAGGTTGGTCGCGAAAGCTACTGCTTTGGCCGCAGAAATGAGGCCCTCCGTCCACCGGTTGTTTTTCTTGTAAAATTGCTGTGTCGTGCTCGAGCCCTTTCCTTGTACCACGATTTCCTGCTGGGACTCCGTAGCGGCTTTGATAAGACGTGCGATGGCATTCGTGATTGCGAGCGCAGCGGCAAGGATAGAGTCGTGTACCTGCAAGTCAATCGCATTAAAACGGGACGCGTCTCGAGGCCGAACCATCAGCGCCTGCAGACGTTCGGTCGCAAGCTCGATAGCTCGGGCGGCACTGAGCATCTCCTGTTCGACGATATCGCCGATGTCACCATTGGCTCTTGCCAGCGCGCCAGACGTCGCTCCCTTGGGTATCATGGCGTCCACCACTTCAGATAGTCTCGTTAGAGCGCTACGGGCCTCGCCGTTCACCCGCATCGCCACCTCCTTCCTCTGCCTTGGCTGCAACAGGTCCAACTTGTATGATTGTAAGTTCAAGAAGAATCGCATGCCAACGTCACCGGCTGACTTTGCGACATTGATGATCTTGTCGGCAGCATCGTCGTCATTGGCGAGTCTGGTTATCCCCTTGGAATTGATCAAAACGTCGGCGAGGGACTGCGCAAATTCATTTGCCCCTTTGATGACTTCGACGTGATCGCCCCCTACTTCGCCACCGATGTAGAGGTTGTATACCGTGGCAAATTCAGTTGCGTTGTTCGTGGCTTTCTCAATCATGGATAAAGTGTACTCGGGAGTCGAATTGAGATTGCCGGCCTGAGTTGGCGACTCCAGCTCGTAAATCGCGTCATCGACCTTTTGAACGCATGCTTGGAGGATGGAATCTTCAAAACAAAAGTTGAGCCATCGCTGTCGCAAGAAACGTTGCATAAACACCGACCAATGATTTGGTTGAGTTTCTTTCGATTATCAAGTATCAATGTATCGATTTGAGCGTTCGTGGTCTCGTCGACAATGCCTTGCTCCTGATGAACTGGGTGTTAGATTGGCGTAATGGTGGCATAAAAGGATCCTACTTGTCGGGCATCGGCTAATTCCTTGATGGTACTGTCCAAACTCTCTTGGAGGATCATGATCTCTTGGTCCTTTTCTTCCTTGACCCTCTCGATATCTCCGCTGGTGTTATTAAGTTTAACTAACAAATCGTCGATTTGAAGTTGCTTGGCCTATCATGAATGTTGCGTAAATTCCACAAATTCAATGACAGAATAATGAAGTCGTACCCGTAGAGAATCCTCCAGCTCCGAGAGTTGCCTGTTATACTTGGAGAGGACGGTTGAGACCTCAGAGCTCTTACTCCGGAGGGCATCCTCGGCACGTTCATTGGCGAAATTCAAATCACGACGGATACGGTCGACTTCGTCTTTGTGGGAAGACTTCTGCCTGTCTAGATCAAATCTCGCGCGGTCCCGCTCCCGAAGCATGTCTGCCAATTCCAGATTCTTGGTTTTTAGATCACGCTCGATTCTTTCCATGCGATCGACAGCTTCCTGAGCAGAATTGGCTTTGAGCTGCAGTTGTTTGAACTTGGACAACATGTCCAGGTGTTCGGTCCGTAATTGGCTGTATAGCTTGGCGAGCGCTTCGTACTTGTTCCGCCATAGTGTAACTTGATCTTGGAGTTGTTTGATGAGATCGTCCTTCGATGCCATCTGCGAATTGATATGAGTGCTGACACCGCTGAGTTCCCCTTCGAGTGCCTTGACTCGCTGTTGTGGAGAAGAGTGAGGACGGTAACAAGTGAGAGTTAACAACACAACGATACCAACACGGTCGTACTGCTCCAGTAGTAGTTGATCCCGCTCATATTGTCCCCTCATCGCCAGCAGTTCCCTCTCGAGTTCTTGTGCTTGCAACGCAGCCTGATTGCTATACATCATCATCTCCTGCTGCTGACGCAACTGCTCCTGAGCAAGTCTTTCCCTTTCCGCCTGCTCACGCTGTCTTTGCTCAAATTCGAGTTGCTGTTGCTGTTGCTGCTCAAGATGTCGACGCTCTTCTGCTTCTCGTTCCGCTTGTAAAGCCTTCTGCTTCTCCTCGTATTCTTTCAAGGCACGGGTTTGTTCCTGAATTTGGTTGGAATCCGCGGCAGGAGCAGGCGGTGGAGTGGTCTTAGACCCTGTTGTGGGACGAGCAGGAAGGTCGGGGGCATTTCCACCATCAAAGAGGTTGGGAGGTTCCTGTTGAATGAGGAGAACCATTAAGAAGGTAGATTGAATTGTTGAAACGTCGCGCACTTGGCCTAGTTTTGGCACATTAATCAAACCGGTCAGGTATTTGAGATTGGAGCACTCGTAGTAGAACTTCCGAAGGCTGTAGTGCTGAGAAGTGAATCGCTGTCTAAGCGGTTCCAGAGCGTCGTTGTCATTGGTTCCTGTAGTACAAGAGCCATGAGTGGCCGTATGAACGAAGAGAGACACGCTCATACGCCTGTACATCGCTCGTAGCATGCTCGTGATGAACCTGTAAATCCCCCAGCTCTCTTTGACAAGAGGCACCAACGCGGATATACGACATTCGTTATTTGCAGAATGTCGGAAATGTGTGAACACCATCTTCTGGAAGGATTCAATCTGATCCTGTAGAGCCATGAGGTCCGAAATTGTCTCATATCTGTAGTTCGAGGGTCTAGTTTGGGGCAGGACCAATCGTCGCATCAGACGTACCCTTCATTGGGGTCATCGATGCCCTTGAGCGTCACATACTCCTCGTACTCAAATAATCCATTAAATTCTGGCTTAATTCGATGGAATCGGAGTTTCGCCAAGAGGAACTGTACATAAGTTCTGATGAGAGGACCATAACCTGCGAGGCAGAGTTGTGATGAAGAACCTGGGTGAGTGAAGGACACTGACCTCGTTGTGTATCGGCCCCAACTGTGCGTGCACAGGTCTCAAGCCATCCTGTCTGACCGTGTGCTTCCTTGAGTGTCTACGGTGGAATGTTGAAATGCTGGAACGCGCGCTAATCAAAGATCGACTGACGACTGGATGTCCCTCTTGCAAGACTTTGTGGACCGTGATGAGTGCTTTGAAGGTCTGTACCTCGTCTGCGAGAATTGGCTGCACCCGCAATCCGCTCCAGAAAGAGACAGAGGAATGATAGTCCCAAGTGAACACGATACATTCTGCGAGGATCAGTACGATGCATGAACCATGATAATCTACGCACTCCGGACGTGTTTCTGCTTTGGCGCTGTCTCTTCAGGGCTTGTGGCCTTCTTGATGTTGATCACGAGCTCTGCTTCAGCTTTGTCCTTGTCGACGGGTCTGGTGGGGTAATGTATGTCTTCACCATCGTCAAACGTTTGGCGTGTGCGACCGCCTGCGTACCTGTGAGACAATACATGATTAACTCAAGCAACACCGTGTTGGTCTCTAAAGCTTACATTTTGAGAGCGAAATGGGAGAGGCTGCGGCAGGTCAAGCAGTTAATCGATCGTGGGAAATTGGCTTTTCAGGTATGTTTCGGTCGTTGGCAAAGCTGAAGCCTTCAATTTACTCGAGCTCGCGATGGGTTCATGGAGGAACGGAGACGACGATATCACAAAGAGCGAAGAGAGGTTATTGGTTGAACTCCACCCTTCTGATTGTTGGGTCAATCCCGGTGCTCACATTCGCTTTGGGGACATGGCAACTGCAACGACTTCAATGGAAGGTCAGCCTTATCCACGACCTGGAGGAAAAAATGCAGCAAAAGCCGCTGCCGCTTCCGGATCGAGTCAAGTGGATTTGCCTTTCTTCCTCGTGTTGAATTCGCGTCGTTGAAGCCTGTTGTAGTCTCGCAGCAATATCGGATTTTGTCTACCGCCGGGTTTGTACCAGCGGTCATTGGGATCATAAGCACTCCATGATGCTTGGGCCCCGTGTGCGTGAGGGCGCGAGCGGTTACCATTTGGTGACACCGCTTGTCCGGGTTGATGGGTCGACGATTCTGGTCAATCGTGGCTTCGTGTCCAAAGATTATGTCGTCCGCCCCCAACATTCCCAGGATAGCGGTGAAGTGGATGTTACCGGAGTGCTTAGAACATCAGAAACTCGAAACAGGTTCACGCCGGACAATCAGCCTGATAAGAATGAATGGTATTGGGTTGACGTGGACGCTATGGCCAAATATGCAGGTGGTCAGCAAGCGGATGTCCAGCCGGTTATGGTGGATGAAATTTTTGGTGTGTGCAACATCAATCCGTCCAATCGTGCTGCTCATCGTACCGTTTGCAGAGGGACATGCTGGAGACGCTGCTATGAGAATATCAAAGGGAATACCAGTCGGGCGTTCACCCACGATCGACTTGCGGAATGCACACATGTCCTACGTGATTACATGGTGAGTCAAGGGGATGAAAGCATCTCAAAGACTTTTGTTGCTGATGGTGACAGGTATTCACTTTCTGCATTTACGACTGCCATGTTCATCCGCTTGTTGGCTAATAGAAGGCGGTCGATCGGTGGTCGGCTACCTCGTTGAGGTTCTAGCCATGAACCCACGTAGCTTCCTGCTGATATTCACCGGAATCTAGTCATTTTGAAAATTATTTGGCACCTTGCAATGGGGAAGATAGAGTGCCACCAAGACTGGACGCAACCGTGACTTGGTCACTCTCCTCGATTTTTGGAAATCAGCCCCGTCGCTTTGTCCTACCAGCCACCAGTGCATTGTTCCAGCAGATGAAAAATGAAGATCAGCCACTTGTATGGACGACACACCTGTCCTATGGGTCCTCGTGTTACCCTGTCCTTGCATATAAGTATCTGCCGAACGCTTAGGACTTACACCCGTCTTCAACTCCAATAAACTTGACGATGCCATCTCCCCGAGTCTATCTCCACCCTCATGTCAATACCAAGTACCTGTCGAGTGCTCACAACGCATCGCCTCCACAGTCTGGATTTCATGGTAATACTCTGGTCCAGGAATCCCTCTCGAGGTCTTCAACATCTCGCGAGAATCCTGCAAGACGCCAGGTCGACCAAAATTCACCAACTGCGACCGAACAACATTTCGGGCAAACAGGGGATGGTGAGTGGCCAATCCTCCCCACGTTACCTAGTCATGGTTATGCGGACCCAGGATGTGCGCACCAATCTAGGTGTTCCCAAAGTCACTATACAAGGCCACTAGCTTCACACACCAGCTTCCCAACGATATCCTCTTCGCCTCCGTTGATGAACGTCGCCCCTTGGAGTCCCGCCGTGGCTGGACAGCCATCGTCAACTGCGTATCGTGCACATAGTGGTCTGAAGGAATACGAAGAGGTCCCTCGTCGTCATCGCCGATCGTTCTTTCAGGGTCAGTCGTCATGTACATCAGTTGCAATATCAACCTCCCCATCTGAGTGCCACTAAATTGCAGCCGGAGAATCTGACGGTCGTTACCGCGCCGATCAGAAAGGAAGCAGAGGCAGCAGTTCATGCGGTTCTATGTCCTCCTCTGAACGTGGGACTAGTCCCGTCTCATTCAGCACTGTGTTCGTGCAAAGGCGGTCGGTTGACAAGCTATCATCTCGATAGCATTGCTTGTGTGCCACTTACCGGTATGCTCAAGTGGGTAGTCGCGTGATCATGTCCTTAGTGTGTACGTTCTACAGTACAATCTCAAGTAATGTGTAGACCGTCCCTCTTGCTCGTTCTTGACGCCGCTACCCAGATCCTCGCCGTCAAGCGAGGCGCAGAAGGGCGCAGAAGGGGATGCAACAACCCCGCAGAATACAGTCAACAACTTGCCTCTATATGCATCGAGGAACCGCAGCCTCCACCTCCCGAATCTGAAGACATCTTGCTCGCTATTTATCCCGATCCATACATGAACGAGTTCCGCAAGAGTCGTCGCAACCCGAAGGTTCGGCGCTTCTGGTTCTATTCCACTGCACCCGTGTGAGATTGGCCCAGTATGAACCCGCAACGTTGGTGATGAGCCACTTCCAGAGGGGCCCATCGGTAACAAGGAGTAAAACGAGTTCCACCCCGGACGAATACGATTACTCGTACGAGATCCTCTCGGTTCACGAGCTCAACGAGCCTGTTTCATTGAGACACTGGAGTCCGTGTGCCGAAAGGCATGCCCTTTGCACCGGACGCTTCAGGTTTAGTAAAGGACATCAACCGACAAACTTTTTTACTTGTTAGGTTTGCTTGAATTGTCATTGCTTGATTCGATCCAACGGTTATCTGACGAAGATTGAGAGCGAGCAGCGGAGAGGGCAAGGGCAAGATTAATATTGACACGGTCCAACTCCGCCATACTGTACCTCCGAGATATTCAAGTTCCCTCTTTCCTTCACCGCACAACGCAGTTCTATGGAGAATACCCGGGTCCCCACCGCTATTCGGTCCTCTCTAACAGACGGCGACTTGGAGAACCACACTATACCAATCACTGCCAAAAGTCCAGAATACTCTCTTCCAAAGCAGGATACAACCAATACCTTGCAGACACCAGCCGGTCTACTGGGTGGACAGCATGCGGAGACTGCGGACACAACCGACGTATTCTCTGAAACCTATCATCTCTCACAACCCCGTCAAACTACATTCAGAATTGCGCGTGATGGTGGGTCAACTCATCGTCCCCCATTCGAGAAAGGCAAAGGAGTTGCGGCCTTTGACACAATTACTGAGGAATACGATAAGCATGCGCTGCTCACTGAGGAATTTGATCTGGGTAAGTAGCAGTGGTCTGTGCGGGCATAGTTCACTCATTATTTGCAGCCCGCGAAGGCAAGCATCCGAGCAATTGATGTGTTTTGGCATTCCCTCACCGCAAGCTTCCAGATCCCAGACTCGTCCATGACATTCAGCAGGTGTTGAAGTTGAAGGCCCGGCGCGAAGCTCGCGATCTTTCCGGGCAGACTCTTCGAAAGGACCGCCCTGTCGCCTATGATATCGCGTCTGGATCCTCCTTGTCCGATTCTTCTTCTCCCAACCCCCTCACATTTCCGCCAGTCATACATCCGCCCGCTGTAGTCGATTCCAGAGCTCAAGCTGATGTCGACTTCAGCCCCTCGACAACGCAAGCCATGTCTGCACCACTCCATCCCGTCCCAGCTCTATCTTTCGACGGAAAACTCCTTGACTGGACGAGCCTGCCACCCGACGAGGAAAAGTTTGAAAAACGCTGGGGTATCCCGATCTCCAAACGGAAAGAGAAGGAAAAAGCGCCATTACCTCAGTCCGGCAGTGTCGCTGTACAACAGTCGCTGTATGCCAGTATGCATTATTTTTACCAATGCCATTGATGCTGTTCAAATGACTGACTCTGACCCCCTGAAGAGAAACTTGCCAAGATCAAAGCCCGCGCTAATTCCTTGACAATACGCAAGGCTGCTATTACAGGCGATCAGTTACGACGAAGATACGATATACTGTACGAGTCACTCAGACCTGGGTCAACACCTCTCAATATGGCGAGCATTGCCCGGTGGAATGGTGGGCTGGACGCTCTGTTACGGACGTCATTTGAAAAGACGGAACCCTTCACTTGGCTCAAACATCTTGACAAGCCGGGAACAAAACCATCCACCCGCCTAATGTGGCACCTGAATGCGCTTATTATTGAGGAATATTACCATTTTCTCGCGTTACAGCCAAAACCAGAATCGGATGATGGCGATTATGCATCCATGTTGGCCAAGAATCAGATTGCAGAGTCATCCCGACGTTCACTCAACCGCATATCTTTACGTTATCCGCTCGATCCCCCTTCAGCGCGCAAATCGTCTCTTGAGGGTCAGGTCTCTTTCGAGCCCCGGGCAGAATCGTTACGGGATTCTCATGAAGGAGACAATCGAAGGAGTGTCGAAGGATACCGTGGTCTTAAATACTGGGTGCCTAATCAAAACGACTCGGGGCGTAACTCCATCAACAGCGTGCTCAGCGCCGCCTCACAACAGATACCCGCCGTTTCGTTCCCGACCACCGGCCACCTGCATGTCCACGCAGATCTAACGCGACGAGTTCACCGTCGGCCAGCAAACAGCGACGACGGGTTTTCGGCCCGTGGTTCCGTGTCAGATATTTCGGAGCCAGAACGACGGAGCACGCGAAGTCCCCAACGTCAACCTCAGCGCCTTGACGTGGATCCTTCTCATGACCACGAAGGACGTACAGCGGTCAATCCTGGTATCACATTTATAGTCTCTGGAGATTCGTCTACTCCAGACGGAGGCGACTTGCTAGGATCGGGCAGTCCCATGTCCAGCAAGGTGAAAGTCTCTGAAGCCCTTTCTGACAGCGATCCATCTATGCCAGCTCGCTCCAAAAGACGATCGCATCCTCACAGCATAGATGATACGCATCGCGTTCTGCACCGGCGTCGCCGTGTTCAAACTTTCATGCAATCTCCCGATAGGTCACGGCTCCATTCACAACAACCACGTAAGCTGGAATCAGAGGAGGATAGACTGTACCGAGAATATGAACGGAAAGCTCAGTACGTGACGGTCCTGTCAACTTCGCGGCAAAAAAGTTTTATGACAAATTCCGTCAGATTGCTGGATGACGCTCTCACCCATAATCACACCATACGTCAATGCTTGCATCGTGTTGCAGCAGGTGTCCGGGAGTACGAATCGATTCGACTGAATCTCGCGAAGTCCCTAGGTGTCCCACACAAGAAGGTCCCCAAGGAACTGCTTGAATCCCTTGGTCACGACCCATCAGCTGTTACTGGCGCAACCCGCAGATTTGCTGGCTGGAGGGCTGTTGACGATACACATCAACGTTTACTTCAACAACGTGACACGTTTAGAAGATATATTTCCGCGTCAAGAAGCGACTACTCTCCACCGCCACAGAGCGTTCTGGAAGACCCGATTACATCCCTTCTCGAGACACTGCAGATCTTGGATAGTCACCAACAAGAAATTGCGGTGAATGCTGCACAAGTAGCTGAGGTTCTGGCGCGAGTGAAGGTTGTTCATGCGACTGTCAAAAAACAATATAATGATACCCTGTCTCATACCTCCGTTCAGTATCCTGAAGTGAGTGAAATCATTTTTTGGATCATGCCACCATATCTACGTCATTTTACGTTCTCAGCTTTCACACATTGTTGCATTGGAGGAAAGCTACCGAGACCTGTACCAGCAAGTCTGGGAGTTCGGCTTGGACGCTCTTACGTTCGTATTGGATACCGTGACGCCTTTCTGGAGGAACTACGGCATGATCATCGGGAAAGATGTACAAGACTTCTTGATCGTTCCGTTGTATCGAAACGAATTTACAGGCGAATCCAAGCGATATCCCGTCGAACGAATACCACAACGGTCCTTCAGACACTGGGTGGGGTTGCTGCTATTTTTTGCCATCGCCGTTGTGGTTACATCACTACAGGCCCGCGCGGCCGTGACTTCGATTCTGCATTTCCGGCTACGGGGCATCACACACAACGGTCTACGGTATATAATATTACCCTTTTTTTGGGTCAGTATCATTATTCAGTGGGCAGCTGTCTTCACGGAACTAGCCATTGTAGCCACACAACTTGGGGTGGTATTTTGGTGGATCCTGTGGACGGTGAAACTGGTAGATTAGAATAGTAATTCCTGGCTGCAAGGATGTTATCGCATTGTTGTCCCATAGACCAGACTGATTTACTGCTCATCTCATGCCCTACATTTATTTGTTTCCTGCCGTCGTAGTAGACACTGGTGGCAGATCCGCAGGCGGTTTCCCAAGACCAACCGGCTGAGAGTTGGGTAGGGGAGTCGGGGTTGGGGGTATTGTTATGGTGGTCGGAGATTTGTATGTATGAGGGGTACTGGTCTGCGGCAAGTCAACGACTGCTTTGCCAGACTCGACGCAAGGTCGACAGAATCCTAGATAACAAGGCGTTCTCAAAATCGTACACAGAACCTGCTGCAAGGACTCACGTCCGCCCATGATGAGAGGCACGTCCACTTGACCACAAGCGAAACAGGCTATCTGAGAGACTGCGTTGACGGGTTTTGCTTGCAATTCACGCTTCTTTTTTGGAGAAGAAGGCGATGACGGTTTGGAAACAGCATCGGGAGCGATTGGCTTTCGAGTGACCTTGCGCTTCGGTCGAATCGCTGCTCCATTGATGGGTTTGATAGATCTTGTATTGAAGGAGGGGTTTGCAGCCTGACAAGTTAGGTTAGACATGATGATCAAGACCGAAGCTCGCTGTCTGGTACATTTTGGACTTGACTGAGAAAGGATCCTTGGGGCAAGTGATACCCGAGAAACACCCGAGCCGGAGCCTTCTGCCAACCGAATCAAGGTATCAATTGCAATGGGTGCAAACATGCGGGCGCATAAATCCCGCTCTCACCAATTCTTCAAGACTTTGGCGGTTTTGTCTGAGGACTTGCTCGCTGTTACCAACCCACCGGTGGATGGTATCCCAAACAGCGATTGGCGCCTTTTTCAGACGGAACGTGACGAGCTGTTGGGGAACGTCTTCCGTAGGACCGCCGCCTTCCTTATCCTCCTTGTTTCCGAAACCGACCTTAGGAAAGGGAAGGCGGGTTGAAATCAAGATATCACAACTCGCATCCGCACCCCACGTGCTGGATATGCGCTCGCACACCACGGGCCCTCTGGGGAATATCCGTCTCTCTGACATAGTTTCTTGGAATTCAAGAACGATGTCGAACTCCCGGACAGGGGGCAGGTAGGGGTACGGGAGATTCTTCGGCAAGGTGGCGGTCGTTTGAGCATCCTTGGGCGTGACGGGAGTCGCCTGTGATGTCCCATTATCCAGATTTGCGTTGGCCAAGGATTGAATGAGCAAACCGAGCGTTTTCAATTGCTCAGGATTGGCATTTCCAGCAGCGGCCAGTTGCAGCAGATTTGCCAAGGTGGGGTTGGAGGACGCGGCGGAGTTGACCTGACTGATGAGGGTTGGGGTGATTGATACGGAGGAAGTCAGAGATGACAACAGGGGTTTCGAAGATGACGGCTGCGATGAGGATTCAGGCATGGTAACCTTGGGCAAAGGAGTTTGCTGGCCGTACGTATAAGCGCCATAGGGAGTGGTCGCTTGCCAGGAAGCCGTGCTCATGGTGGGTGGCTGGTAGAGGTATGTCGGTTTCGTGGCAGTGGCAGGCGGCTGGGGGGGTAGGTAATGGACCTCAAATATGATTGTGTCCGGGAATATATGAGGACCGATCTCGATGTCGCATCTTCCGCGAGTTTGAATGGTGTGGGGGAATGGCACCACTTCAGCAGGTTTTCCGCCACGAGCCTTGCTGGAGAACTTGGGGAAAACGGACGTGAGCCATTTATCGCGCGCTACAAGTACCTCGGGTCAATGAGAGGTATCAAGATAATTGTGGTGCATACATTGCTTGAGGGATAGCAAAAGCACCGAACTGTAGAGACGTTTAATGCTGCAGAGAACGAACGCGACCAAAAAAACGGACCTTTCAGCTATGCTTTTGAATCCCAATGAGATTGGATTCTCCTCGTCCGTGTCATCGAGCTCCCAACCAGGTTTTTCGCCCACTGGGAGCTTTAAGTGTGAACCGCGATTCATCTCTGTTTACGGAAGAAAAGGCTGACCATGTCCACACGCGTCCGTACGTATGTACCCTACATATCTCCCTAATTATCACTCATACGCTGGCAGAGAAAGGGAGCGCTGTATTCAGACCTATCTCGAAACCAAGACAGAGACCGTCTAGCGCCAGTGTTCCCCCTACCCCTGTACCGGAGGCAATCGCTCCACCAGCGGAGGTCAGTCTACACGACACGTCCGTATCGACTACAAGTGTGGCACTGCCTTCTATTACACCTCTGCCCTCTTTTGTCCCAACCAGACATGATTCTAGAGGAGAGTCCTCGGTACCATCAGCAACCATTTCCTCAACTCCCTTCGAGAGTGCAATGTCTGCAGGTCACCAAGACGACAGTAGATCACGGCGGACAAGAAAGCCTCGTGCTCCATCTGTTATGCACACTAGTGTCCAGGAAATTGATCCCACTATGACAACAATGGCGGCGCTATGCAATGATATAGGATCGGGCCGTGTCAGCAGCAAAGCAGCTGAGATCCAAAGCAACCATGCTGCTTGGAGGGCCGCAAACCGGGAGAAAAGGGCACGTATGAGAATACTCATGGAATCCAAGAAATACGGTCGCGATCAGGCCGAGGATGGTCGCGATCCTAGAACGGTCACACCGGGAGCCGACAGCGGGCCAGTAGCTGGTCCTTCCAATGCTGCTGCTACTTCTGGAACGATTGTCGACCTAGGAAGGCTTCACAATGCACTAAATCAAGATGGCTTCGACTACTCTCAGGATCTGGCCACCAGTCGATACAACGTACAAGTGCGGATTGGGCCGAATGGCGAGACGGTTATCGATGAGGAGTCTCTATTTGTCGACAGAAACGAGGAGGAGAATACTGAGAACTATACTCATGTCGAGGAATCGGACACCACAAAATTTGTAAACTCTGGTACATATGGTAAGAAGTTCCGTGGGTCACGCTGGAGCGCGGAAGAAACTGAACGCTTTTACACGGTGAACCCTGTTGCTCCCTGGACGTCTATATGGGGAACTAACGAATCTCAGGCACTCGCCCAATTTGGCGAAAATTATGAGCTCATTTCCTACGTGCTGCCCGGTCGCGACCGAAAGTCGTGCAAGAATAAGTTCAAGGCGGAGGACAGGAAGAACCCTAGCAGAATCACTCATTGTCTGAATAATCGCATGCCGTACGGTAAGGACATTACTTTGATCGAAATCGATATGTCTAACCCTACCTGAAGATATACAGACTCTTGCTCGAATGACTGGGAAGGATTTTTCTGGACCTGTCCCGGAAATTCACGCTCGTGCCCCACTATCTTTAGCCGAACCTACCAACCCGAACGTACCCGACCCAGCCATGCCGCCTCACGACGACGACGAGGAAACTATCGAAGCTACCTAAAATTAAATATTAATTATTCCGTAGTCACGTGTTCCATCGCGTCCCATAAATAGCTTCCAGTGATTACTTTCCGACTT
>CEMM01322029.1:22251-47143 GCA_900068975.1 Hygrocybe conica | reverse complement strand
TCTCGTGTGACCACTGACGCTCGCAGTGAATCAATGCCTCCTCGCCGTAACCAATCACAGAGTCCAGCAACGCCGTCCAGGCCGCCAACCCCAGCAGAAGATGGGGAAGAAGTAAGATGACTTTTGCTCAGTCATTGGGGTTCTGCTGGACGATTAAATGCAGCAGCCTTTCTTCGATAGCGTAGATGAGCTGCAGCAACAGGTGCGCATACAATTCCAGCCACATCATATATGCGTCTTGGTTAGTCTAAGCGATTGACGAACTCCACCGTTCATCATAGGGTATCAACGTTCAAGACATTCTCAAGCTAAAGGTCCGCCTCGGCTTTATTAGTTTGAATCGTCATCTACATTTATGGTTGAGAAATAGGCGGCAGCTATTAACACAGTTTCCGGAGTTAACATGACGACAAGGCGGCATATGCTCAAGATCAAGGTTCAAAACATTCAGATACTCGATGATTGTGCTACAACCATTCTTTCAGGGGATGTCTGAAGCCAAAGTTGAGAAAATTAAGGTATTTTTTTTTAATCCCGCAGTCTGCGTTTGATTGACTTTTCTTTTCAATCTGACAGGAAGCGGCACATAGGATATTGGTAACGCTGCGATAAGATTTTTTTGCGCCAGGTTTGAATCATGTCGCCCAGGGTTCGTCGTTTGCGACCGGGATTGAAGTGCAAGACAAAAGGCGGCGCGTACATGCGATCAGCACAGGGAGCAAGAATGTGGATGGGATACTGGGAGGTCTGTTTTTCCTTACTTTGCACTCATGCTTGATGGTACCTGAGCAATGGAATGACAGGCGGAATCATGTCACAATCCATCTCCGAAGGTCAGCTGGAATTTGATCACAGACTCAAGGTCTTAATTCCCTTCAGTCTACGGCGAATTTCGTACGGGAAAGACGCAACTGGCACACACGATGAGTGTAGTGGCTCAGCTCCCGCTGGAAATGGGGGGCGCATCGGGAAAGGTGTGTAATGCGTTGCCATATCATCCGTAGTCTCCTAAATTCACTGCCAGGTCGCATATATCGACACCGAAGGTCCTTATGATGAGTGTTTGGTGTTTACAACTCACATGCAGAATGGCCATTAGGCACCTTTCGCCCGGACCGCATCAAGGCTATTGCAGACCGGTTTGGTGTCGACGGCAACATGGCTTTGGAGAACATTCTTTATGGCACGTTTGTCAAGTGTGACTCTAGCGCAATGACTCACGGGAATCGACAGCGCGCGCATTCAATAGCGAGCATCAGGCGAGTGATTCCCCTGGAGCATCCGTATTATATGATTGTCTCAAGTTTTTTTCAAGATGGAGCTCATCAACGAGTGCTCCCTTAGATTTTCAGAGGACCGCGACTTTCGACTCTTGGTAACAACAAATTCATGAATGTTTTCACTCGGTGCTACGCTTCCTCCTGCAGATTGTTGATAGCATTATGGCATTGTTCCGAGTCGATTATTCTGGACGAGGGGAATTGAGTGAGAGACAACAGAAAGTCAGTGAAGTCCTAGTAGCTCAGGGATATATCTGACTGCCTTACAGCTTGCCCAGGTCTGTCGACAGATGTGTCTCTGGAACAGTTGCTAGACACGTCCCCAGATGCTCTCCAAATTGACCAAACTTTCTGAAGAATATAACGTTTGTGCGCCGAGACAAGAATTTCTGTCGGGACTCACTGGCACGTTTGCTAGATCGCCGTCCTTCTGACCAATCAAGTGCAGTGTGAGTATTTTTGTCTTATCCACGGTGATGTCCGTGACCTCGAATGAACAGCCGATCCGGGTGCAACGATGACTTTCGTGGCTGGTGGAGCACTCAAACCGATCGGCGGACATATCCTTTCTCATGCATCCGCAACAAGGATTTTTCTTCGCAAAGGTCATAAACTCATCTTTGCTAGCATGGCATTCTGATATTGTTTCGCGTGATGACAGGTCGCGCAGAAGAGCGTGTTGCAAAGCTAGTGGACAGTCCTGACCGCCCAGAAAGTGAAGCGTCGTACAAGTTGGATGAGGGTGGCTGGTCTGACGTCTGATTTTGTTCTTGTTGCTTGTCGATGCTCGCATGTGTTTCAGCGCTGTGTTTGACCACTAGAACCATTGTTGTACTGTAACTTATTATTCAAGCTGAGCGCGTCACATCTGTAGGTCACGTGATCTGACGCGTTTGAGATTATTATTTTGCAGCGGGACAGCGACGATCAACGTTACTCCCGACGATGACAGTAACATTAAATTTCGAGAAATCTTCGGTGGACTCATCGACGAGGAAGGTCCTAAGCGACATATCTTTAGCAGTCGCAAAGAGCAAAAGGATTGTCGTGGTCACGGGCGCTGGAATATCTTGCTCCAGTGGTATTCCGGTACGCAATCAATATTAATTCTGTTTCTGTTTGCCTCTCTGATTCGTTTGTCAGGACTTTCGTTCTTCTGATGGCTTGTATTCACTTGTCAAGCAAAAGTATCCCGACGCTGTTCTCAAAGGACGTGATCTCTTCGACGCCGATCTCTTCCGCGACCCGACTTCGACGTCCGTTTTTTATACGTTCGTCTCTGAACTCAAGCGTTCAATAGATGCTGCCACACCGTCTCCGACACATCACTTTATAAAGACGTTGGACTCTAAGAAAAAGCTCCTCCGTTCCTATACCCAGAATATAGATGGTTTGGAAGCTCAGGCCGGTTTATTGGGAACCTCCTGTATGGATGTGAAGACTAGTGGGAAGGGTAAAGCCAAAATCAAAACCCGGGATGTTCGCAATGTGCAACTCCATGGAGACATACATCGCGTTCGGTGTACGTTTTGTGCTGCCGAATTCCCTTGCAAGGAATCGCATCTTGAAACCTTCAATCTGGGGCGCCCTCCAGATTGTCCAGAGTGCGTAGCGCGATGTAAGTGCACCAAATTGTCCCTTGCATACGAAGCCCCCTAACGAGGTTGTTAAAGCTGAGGCTCGGGTTGCGCGATCCGCCCGCCCTCTGAAAGTTGGGACGCTACGGCCCGCCATCGTTCTCTACGGTGAACCTCACCCGCTTGGGGATGACATTGGTTGTATTCAGACCGCCGATGTTGCACGAAAACCCGACATGCTTATCATCATGGGGACATCACTCAAAGTTCATGGCTTGAAAAAGCTCATCAAAGATTTCGCTCGGGTTGTCCACGACTCTGCGCCTTCAGTCTCCTCCCCAATGAAAAATAAGAACTTGGCGGGGAAGGTCATCTTTGTGAATCGAACGCCCCCGACAAACGAATGGGCGGGTGTTATCGATTATCATGTCGCTGGTGACACGGACAAATGGGCGGCCAAGGTGTTGGAGGATTGGAAGAGAATGAGACCGACAGACTGGGAAATCCAGCAAACCCTAATAGGCACTGAGGGCGCGACAATGAAAGTCGTCAAGGCGGCAACATCTTCTGGGGCAATCAAAGCGAAAGGTTCGTTGTGTTTGTTCGTCTCCGCTGCGAGTCTCTTCATTTTCGTATCATAGCCGTAAAAAGGCAGCGCCCGGACCAGGAAAATATCAACCCCATAGCGGATGATTCCGTGTTCACCTCACCTCTTGATAACGCCTCTAGATCTCCTCAGTCATCTCTTCCAACGACGCCCACCAAACGTCCCCAAGCCGCGTCACATTATTGCGATGTTGAATCTAGTCCGTCGAAGAAGCGAGATGTCACCAGCTCCGCTCCAGGCTTGCTGCCGGAAGAACGAGGTCTGTTATTTGGGAATCATACCAACATCCAGGAGACGTCACAAGCGGTGAAAGACGTGAAGCAGGTGATGGGATGTCGCGGCCCGGTCCCTTCTAGCAAAGTCCGAGGACCCGCAGCCGCACCACCGAGAATCCAGAAGAAGAAGGGTCATGTCTGGGTGGAGATAGATCTAACAGAACGGTGTCGAGCATCAAGCCGATGCACATAGGAATGACGATGTGGTCGAATATTTTTATGATAATAATTGTAGAACGCGAATTACTGTACAGCGAGAGAGTAGCTTGATAGTGGTGTCAGCCCGGAGGAGGATGAGGAGACACTGAACGCTTCTCTCTAAGATCGATATACATCAATCGGTAATCAACTCAGACACACTCCAATCCTCAAAACTACCATCTGGGAGATAGCGTCGTATTATCAGGGGAATTTTCCGCTGAGAAAGCTCTTTTATTGCGATTTGAAGGGCATCTGTCTCGCCGTCGAGTGGAACCAAAACTGGGGCGTTCATGCTAGCACCTCAAGTCAGAATAATGGTTTGGGGGCGCAAACACCTAGAAGAACACCTGATTTGCAGGGCACGAGTCCCCAATATCCTGGCTCGCTCGTATTTTGTCAAGTATGGTGTTGTCACACGAACAGCATTTGGCTGTCTTTCCCCGACGAGCCCTCCAGCACTTGGGGCATCCTGGGCATCCTCGACCGCTGTGGCTTGCTGAGACGTATCCAAGACTCCCGCTGCGTTTCCTGTCGGCCATTCATCCGGATGATTTGCAAGGGTTCCTTCCCCTGTGACACCATTCATCTCCTGTTCTCCGTCTTGCATTTCTTGATTGAAGAAGTCATAGCCTTCATCCTATGTCGGGGTGTTGTAAATCACATTGTGTGAATGGCATCTTAAAACGCACGACATTCTGTTCCTCAAAGCTGTTTCACCAAGATTAGATTCCATCGTCACTCTCGACAGCACGCTCCTGACAACGCACCCTTTCCCCTCGTAGTCGTAATCCAAGCCATCCCCGTAACCGTCGTCAGACATTTGTGAAAGCGAAAAAGATTAAATTCGACGTCCGGACCGTGAGAACCCGGATCGCCACCCTGGGAGCGCAGTCACGGTGGCCTCGGGCCCGACTGACACCTTCATGGCCTTGGACAGCGATGAACAGGACCTCGTCATGATGCAGGGTAACTCATTTGCCCATAGGCGGAACCTTGATGCTTCGGACTCCGAGTGCTGTCCCTCGCTGTAATTTTAGCGAGGGAAGCCTCATGCGACGTGAAGAGCGCTGTCATGCATCGCGTGTAATTCCGGCCAGATCAACCGAGCTGAATTTTTTTCGTCGATGTGGTCGTTTTTTTGGTCGCGAAGTCGAGGTGATAAGGGCGTGACAGGATCAAATTGATGAGGTTCTCAAACATCGTTTTGACAGGACATGAGGCTAGCAACATTCTCGCTGTGTTATGGTCGAAGTAGCGGTTGAACCATCCCGTAGTATGTGTCGTTGGGATGTCGACTCGGAGTGGTTCGTACCTGCTCGATATATTTTCCTCTGTTGCTTCAGACACCTTACCAGGTTGCGCACGACATCCTGCTCGCCGTTCACTTTATACAGTCCCCAATAGCAATGCCCCCAAAGGTCCTGCCCAAGCCACGCGCTTGGGGAACACGCTTTGACCCGCTTCCTTCCTCCCCCCCTACGTCACCTCGTACTGACGAAATGCAGAATGAGACCGTCACCCGGGTTCCTTCTGAAGTGACGGGCGACCAATCAACAATGCCTTTCAGGAGGACTGAACAGAGAGTTTGTCACGAAGCGAGCATTTTCGTCGGCAGGCAAGTTATTTCGTTGCGACGTCTACTCATTTATTCAGGTCGCAATACTGTAGCTTGCCCAGTAACGTCGATCAACAAGAACTGGCTCGTTTGCTATCCGAACATCTCCAAGACCATTCTGAAATCAGGAACACCAAGGTCGTTCAGGACTCCAAAGGTGGCCTCTGCGCCTTTGTGCAATGCGAGGTTCGTCCAGCTCACATGGCGGTACTCTTACCAAATTTCAATCTTCCAACCAGGACGCTGCTTCTGCTAGTCAGCTGCTACGGACATTAAAATCTTCGGAAACTCGACCGTTCCTAGGTCGCCTTCTTCGGTACGAACCTGCTCGCGCTTTCAAGACATTGCTCATTTCTTACCGGTACGAAAATTTATCCGCTCACGAATCATTTCATCAATTGCAATGCGTTGCTCAGAACGCCTATGCGATACGTCCAATCCTGTGACGCAACATGCCACACCATTCTTGCCAAGAGCGGTCAAGGTAGGTATGTCGAGTTGGAACTTCCTTTTGCTATGAGGTTATGGAGACCCTGGAGGGCTAAGTGAGCGGCGCATTACATCTTCAGAAGTTCTTTGGTTTATTTCTGACCGACGACCTGCCAATCACAGATACACATCTGTCATGTACAACTCTGAAGCGCATGAAGCGGAATGCCGGGCTGTCTCGACTATTCAGGCCCAGAACGTGATGCATGCACCCGGCAGCCCGACACTGTATTTGGACCCATTGGTGCACGACGCTCAGGTCGGTTGACGGGTCAACGCCTCAAACTAAATCAACAATCTCTGACTTCCTCATTAAGACTATTCACAAAATCGCCTTGCACTTTGGAACATTAGAACACTTCGGTCCTGTCATGGCTTCGCCTTCTATTCAGACCACGCAGTCGAACGGTCAGTCTTCTTGCATATCATCCCTTTTGGGAAATGTCGTCATATTCACGGTGTTCGAATCAAGGTGCCGAAATCTACGTTCCGGCTAAACAACGATTGTATCCAGGCCCGCACAATGCGCGGCGCAGCGCCGTTATGGACCCAGGCTGTTGGGAAGTCAAATGGAAGCATCGAGACGATTGCATTAACGCATGGATGGTGCGCTTCCATCATTGAAAATGAAATTCATCAGTGAATCATTATCTAGACCTTGCGAAATGTACCTCATCTGACCGTGACCTGGGCCCATCAAACCCCGTCGCCTGGATTAGATTGCCATCTCGTTGATGATTCCTCATGTCAGCAATGCCACGAGTCAGGTCGGGCAGCGACATTGATCGGAGGCAATCCAGCCACATCAATTGACGGCGAACATCATTCACGCGTTGAGGGTCACTTGAATTCTTCTATTGATACGTGCCTAAACATGCCAGCCAGCATTTCGAGGTCGGATGTCCCCACGCCGAATGCGAGCTCACCGCTTGAAACACGGGAGAAAGACATCCCCCCGTGTTACGAACCTCTCCCACCAAAAAACCCGGACGTAAGGACCCAAAGTATTGGTACCAAGGACGAAGTGTCTGCAGATGCTAGATCGGATTGGACCGATAAAGACTTTCCTCCCCTTGGTGAAATTGGGGCCGTGCGCAGGACGGAAACCGATTTATGGTCCAACAAGGGGATGCCGAGATCGGATGGCAAGTTAATTCGGTTTGTGTCAACATTTGAGACCCTGGGTCTGTTAATAAGATGTTTTTCGCATGACAGATCGTACACTTGTGCGTCCACAACAACCTCCGACGACAAAACGGCGCAACCTGTGGTGGTGGATGCCATCAAACACACGAAAGCAAAGAATCTCCGGGACGAACATCGTTTGGAGTCTCTTCCTACTCCCAATTTAGCCCTGTCACCAGTCACCCCGAGAACACCAGGATCCATGTTCCCAGAAACGCCTACCTGCGACATCGCAAGCTTTTCAACGCCCACCCTCAAGCATGTCGACGGAACTGAATCTTCCAGCTATTGTGGAGATCTAACCATGGACGGTGAAAAGGATCTTGACCTGACAACCATATTTGTTGGAGGGTTGGAAATGTCCGGCCCCTCCGCATGGGATGAGCAGAAAATTCGCGACTTTTTCGCTAAATTTGGCATGGTTGAGAATGTGAAATTTGTTCGTCCGCGTAAGTGACTCAACCTCTTTGAGCTCAAGCTGATTAGAACTGTCGATTTGACAAGTAAACGGCAAATCAGCATTTGCGTTTGTCAAATTCGACGATGTGAACGGACCAGCTCGTGCGGTCACCGAAGCAGCGAGTGTTGCCCCTTACCCCGTTTTTGCCTAGCTGACGATTCTATCTGCTGTTCATAGCATAACAGCATGCACGGCGGACGTCAAATGCGGGTTCAGATTCGAGACTGCAATCCTAGCCACCGCGGTGTTTGGAAATCGGCTCGATGGCGCGGAAGACCTCAGCCATATGCAGTTCAGCGCCCTCAACCTGAAGATCTAGATTCGAGATATTGTCCAGTTCGTGACACTTCAACATATGAGGATCATCGTCGGCCAGACAACAAGAAAGGTTCTGAAAATGGACGCGCTCATAACCTCGGGGAGTCGCTGTATACTGCGGCAACAACAACAGAGTTTCCGACCCTGAACAATGACCCGCCGAGCAACCAGCTGACATTCAGAACTTTCTTTCCCCTCAAGGCAGATGCAACCATGGGTGAACGACCTGTCAGCCATGCTCGACATTACGGCCAAGCTACTTTTCCAAACCAGCAAGTCAACGCGTCTACAACGCCAACATCGTCGCAGAGCCGAGATCGGTACGATGAACCTACGTTGGCTAACCCTGCTCTACCGCCATCCTTGTCGTCCAGTTCCATGCCTGCAACTGTTGTTGCGCCCCACCTGATGCCATATCCCTTTGGCTTTTATTCATCTCCGGCGTGGGTACAGCAGATGCCGCCTCTCCCTTTACCGGTGCCTTACATGACGGGTTACGCTGGTCTTCCCGTGCCAGCCCTTCAACCAAATATTTTGCCTGGACCGGATTCCACTGGGAACTCAGCAAGTTGGGCACCAATCAATACTTTGTATGGTGTATGTGTCAATGCAAAGAGTCATCGTTGCACGCCTGATGTGTCGTTTCAGTCATACGTACCTTATACCGCATTCCCGATAAACGTGCAGGGGTTGGACCCGTCACAGACGCTCTCCATTGGACATCAAGCGCCTGTTGTTCCCACCGGTTTCATACAAGGCGATCAGGGAACCTTGATAGCCGTTTATAACCAAGACGCCCTTGAGCAGTACATGTCAACTGCTCGATCAACTGTCTCGTCGCAACCTCAGAATGGAGCGAGATGGCAACAGCAGCAGCAGGCGCCTTCAGGCTTCGAGTCCGCTATGTCTGCCAGCCGTCCGTCCCATTCCTTTTCGGGAAGTCAGATTGTTGGGTGGATTAACGTTAATGGCGTGCTGCCAGAGGGCATTCCAGCGAATTTTCATCCGCCCGATATTGTTCCCGACACGTTCGCGTCGCATGAGCAATTCCCCAGTTCTAGTGGGCCATCATACAGCGGCGCTGGTGTACTTAGTCCTCTACTGCGACGAAATCAACGCGGAGGCCAACATGTCCACGACAGCACCCGAAATGGCCATAATCGTACTGTCTCAAGTCGCTTTCCCAGTGGTAACAACAATCAGGTCGTCCGTGAAGCGCACATCAGTCCTCCACCGCACCCTCAATTCTCAGGCGATTGGGATCAGTGGGCGGCAATCCGTCAGTGACGTGGCATCGTCATTCACACAGAATATTCTCTCGAGTATTCGCGTTTGTACCGAGCCCCCCGTTATTGTACTTTGTTTCGAATTCGCGATCAGAATTCTCAACGCTTTGTTCTTCCGTTTGCTCTAGACTCTAGACAAATCATTCGGTCTTTGCATTGCGAGCATCATCCGTCTCAACACGGGGATGAGATGTGAAGCCTTGAAGATCCGTCACGACGGAATACAATAGTCCATGATGGCGACGGTCGTATACGTCTCAAGTGACAGCACTGACAGACCCACACAAAGCGGCATGGACACCATCAACGTCTCCTCCTATTATCTTGATCGATCATGACAGGCAGACAAGTGTGCATAATACTACATAAGTCCTGGCCGGGAACCGCAGCTTTGGCATTGGCCGCTCTCAAAATGGCAGCTCCCGACGCTTACATTGTTCAAGGAATTCGAGATCTATACCTCTCCAAGGTACGTGGTGCATAGATTCGGTGTGATTGTCCCTGACACTTGCCACGGCAGTATATATATCAATGGTGGCTCTAACCCATCCCTTTTCGTATATCATGCTGAAAGACCTTTTTTTATCTCAGTTGCCGCTGCAACAGTCCTGGCGAGCATTCCAAGACACCCGTCGCGTCAATTCAAAACTTACAAACATGTCACTTCTCAGGCCTACGAGTATTGCTTGACCCTGGGTCTAGAACTGCACCTTGTCTGGACGAGTTCCTGGTCGGTCATGCGTGTTCTCTTCACGTTGAACAGATATATGCCCTTTCTCGATACCGCACTAGTCTTTTACCGTGACTGCTCTACCCTGCTCTCGGACGGCATTCGAAGTATTGATAACTTTCATTTAGACGTGTTCGCACGCGAGTCCGACACGAAACACTGCCTCGTGACGTATAAGATACACGGCGGTCCGTTATCTCCATCATCATTTGTTACGAGCTGGAAAATGTTCCTTCAGTTTTATTTATTGTCGGCATTGGCATCGCAGAAGGTGGCTAACACTTGACCGCTGCTTGTGACTCGAGATGTATGATCGCATCTCTTCTCTAGTAATCCTTATGATCAGGATTTCGGTCGTTTGCGGTAGAGGTCGTCGACTCGGGGGGTGTATGGCTGCATTGTTTCTAGTGTTTTGGATTGCGCTTATGGCTATTTCGTGCCGTTATGTTGCATCTGCAACGTTTCACAGTAAGTTCCTGCATATTTATTCATGTCCCCGGAACTCTGCTGAGTCTTGTATATGTAGACCTCCCTCTGCCTATATCTCGGGGATGTGCCAGCAAGACTAATGCCAAATTATTGGTAATCGATTGGGTCATTTTTCTGTCTTTTGAAATGGGTTGGTCGCCATTCTGGATTCAATCAGTTACATTCTAATTACTCTTTCACTTCAAGTCCTGCTCTGCGTCACACTCGTCAAGTCCTTTCAATCTTGTGCGGTCATATGAGCTCATGGACATGGCACTTATATATGTGACATAGATTGCAACTGTCCACCCTCAAGAACTTCGCCGCTATTGAAGACCATTTATCGCGATGGTGATGGCATTTTACTGACCACGGTTGTGGTATCTGCTGATGTGTTTGTTACCGCTAGGAATACTCTTCTACCTCTTCACCGCTTGTTCGTCCACGAAAAATCGCAGCTTCGTTCGCATCTAGCTCATAAAAGAACAGGTATCTCAGCCCTGAACGTTGCGGTCGCCAGTTCTTTCCCTGTGCGTTTGCTGGTATGATGTTTGACGATCCTCCACCTTACACCAAAACTTACAGCGCTCGCCTCTCCTGATCACCCCGTGTGTATTCAACGTCAATAAGACGAGCACGACCTTTGACATGTCCCTCAACAGGATAGGCCGGACTCTGCACTCTATCCTCACTACGCGTTTGTGTCTCAGTCTTCGACAACAGTTTCATCACGATGATGCCCTCTTCGAAGAATCCCACGAATACCTCTCATCGTGCTTCCTTTCGACTCCCAGTGTGGTGTGTCAGACGATTACTGTGAGCGAACGCCCTTGGAGGCCGCCGCATCAAGGACTAGATTCCTAAAACACCGTTTGCTGCCTATCATTGGACTCGATATCGACCCAGATGCATATGCGTTATCTAGATCAATAACAAATACCGTGTGTTCGAAATGACGCGTGATGTCCTGATAAAACGAGGAAAACGAGGGAGGTCATCGATCGATCTTGCAAGCTGCGAGTGAGCATTGGGTCTAGTGTTTTACAGTCTACCCAAAAGATATGCAACAAATTCACAAGACACGGGTGCGAAATCGCGTCCTGGATTATCATAATGGTATGGTGGGATGCATAGCCGGAAAATGGGGTGGTATAAACGTGATGGGGATACATGGACAAGATAAAGCAGAGCGGGAATATGCTGAAAACAAATTTTGTTAGTAAACGTTAAGATAGGTACTTGACCGGATTCACCACATGAGTCGTCAAGTCGGCAGGGATTCGTACACGGGCATAAAGGTCATGACAGGTACCAGTATATGCGGCAGCAAAGGAGATGGAACAATGAACGGTCCGTGATTGCGAGAGAATGACACAAGGATTGTAAAACGCAGCTGTGGCAGGCATCATAGGCGTGTGAAACACAAAGCGAATGCGAAGGAACATACCTTGAAGTCGTGGGGAAATATGTCGTCCAGAAAAATTACTGATATTTGTTACCAGTGTACCACGATAGATACACACTACCGACACCAGCTATGTAGACGTTGGCACGTAGTCGGCATACCTGAAAATAGGGACGTCAGACCTTGTCAAAGACAAGGAGAAGGAATGAGAAGACAACTTACTGTATCGGCAACCTCAGCACTTGCGAAATTGATATGGAGGTCCCCATTTGGCATGCGGATAATCTGGCTAACGGAACCAAAGCTCTGGAAGGTTGCACGGGTTCGTCATGAGCACAAAGGATGGAAATTAACGCACAGAAAGTTAACTCACTTCGCACCACTGCTTTATGGCCTCAAACTTTCTTGTCTCGTGCATCTGAATCCCCTTGATCACCAGTCGCTTCTTCTTCCGATCTCGTGCCGCTTTGCCCAACGAGCCCAAGGACAACCGCTTCGTATCTAGCGTACCATATGCCACATAGGGCACATTTGGATCGAAATCGGGCGGCAAGGCGACGGTGCCGCCGTCCTCACCATCTGAATCGCCCGTACCCGGGGTTGGCGTGCGCGGGGTGTTGGGGATGCGTACGGTACTTGCCCTATGAGCCAGGTGTGCCGCCGGTTCTTGAGAGATTGTTGTCGGCTGGGACCATAACGAAGGTGAACTTGCTGATCCTGCGCCAAATTTGAAGACCTTGCTCGTGGACGACCCATGGGAGTGCACCGATGTCGTGAGCGACAATTGGCCTGCACCGCCTTCCTCAGATGTGCTAGATGATGTGCTCTGTCGCGGTGGATCAGCGGTGGTAGGTGTTTTGATGTCTTGGTTAGACGCCGTTGACACCATGATTTCGGGGGGACAGGATGAGGTGAAGTGACCCAGGACAGATGGACGCCACTTCCATAGTGCAGGAGAGCCTGATCTACTATTTGTATGAGTCTGGCAGGGGAGGTTCAAGCTTGTTGAGCGAGCATGGCTCTGGCTTTGTGTTGCATTACTCCCAGGGCGAGACAGGCGCTGGAGAATCGAAGGCCTGGAGGTAGTGGGGACGGTGTCTTGTTGTTGGTGCATCGTCATGTCTGATAAAGGTGTCGTGGGACGGAACGTAAGATGAAAGGTTCGAAGGGAAGAAGGTTTATGGGCGGGTCGGGATTGAGGCAAGGATTGGGGAGGCGACGGAGGCTTGAATAATGGTTCAGATGTCCGCATATATGCACAATAGATGGCGTACGCACTGGAATCAATGCCCTTCCGATGCGAAGTTCTGAGGAAGCGTCGTCTGTCATAGCTGGAGTTACAGGTCGCTGGAACCCAGGCTCGCTCACGGGATTTAATGGAAGGGATGACCTGCTAAAATGAGGATAGGCGAGATATGGATGACAGAGGGAGCCTGGCGTAGGGAGAGGGTCATTGTCCTGCGGATCAAGGCTGAGAGCCTGGAGCTGGCTCTGCTGGTCTTGGATCCACCGGTCAAAAAAACTGGACTTCCTGCGACGTGGCTGGCGACCAAGGAGACGGAATGTATGGCTTTCAGAATTGCGGACGTCTTGGAGCGGTGGCTTCATTTTACGGGAAATTTTCTGAATATATGCACGCATTCCACGCGACAAACGCGACAAACAACGAGTCAATTGGGTTGAGATTGATGTACGAGAGGAAAAACACGGATACGAACCGTAAGTTGTGGGAGGGACAATGAGGCTGGTGTTTGTTGAATGAGGTTCAAAAATGGTGCAATATTGCTTTTGCACACGTGGGATTAGCGGGAACAAATCATAGATATGCGTCGACTGTCCACCCACCTGGGGATCGTTCCCGCTGCCTGCGTGTTGAGATCGTGAAGAAAAAAACAAGTCGTGGGTATGATATACGAAGGGATAAGGAGGGACGGAAGGGCGGTTGACTGAACGGTGAATGTGTCGGATGTATATATTTATTGACTCCGCGCATAACAAACAATGATCACAACTCTGGGTGTATGCGCCTCGTGTTCGCAGCAAATGGGCTCCTGGTACTTCCTTCAAGTGCACGCAGGATTTGCACCGAGATCGCCTTGAAGAGTTGACCAGACGACGTTTTCTCGTATCGCAGTAACACGGAAAATCCGTCAGTACAGCTCCCGGTCGGGTCATCCGCTTCACCCCGTGCGTTCCCAGTGTCACTGCTAGCCGCATCGAAAAGCGTGACCAACTCCGGATCCACCGGTAATCGACCCAAGAATTCCAGTCCTTCCCGGTTTGCCATGGCTTCTCCACCTCCACTCGAGAACAGGTTGCTGGTCTCCCCACAGCATGGACACACGTACCCACTCATGTTCTCGATCAGTCCCAACACAGGCACGTTCACCGCCCTTGTGAACGACAAGCACTTCATAGCGTCCATCAACGCCACTGCTTGTGGGGTCGTCACGATTACTGCTGATATTCGCGATCGAGCTGGGCTCGCATGTTCAATGAATGAGATGTGTTCGTCAGACGTCCCTGAATGCAGGGACAATGAATAAACATAAATTCGTTTAGATGACTCGTAATAACGCACCAGGCGGCGTGTCGATCACCAGATAGTCCAATTCACCCCATCTCACGTCTCCCAGGAACTGTCGAATCATCGCATTCTTCTTCGGGCCTCTCCATACAACCGAGTCATCCTTGCTCTTCAACAGGAACCCGACGCTCATACACGCCAACCTTCCAGCTGGTCCATCGGCATATACTGGCACCCACCCATCGCTACTTTGATGCACTCCATGGCCATCGAGCCCCAGCATGCGTGGAATTGACGGACCGGTCAAATCAACGTCGAGTATCCCTACCCGGGTATTCGGTGATGAGGCGTATAGACTCAGGGCCAGCTGAGCAGTTACTGATGATTTCCCGACGCCTCCTTTGCCCGAGCATACAATGATGACATGCTTAATCGTCTTGAGTCGTCGAGTGATCGCACTCTGGTTCAACGACATGTCGATTTGTTGTACGAGGCCGTTGTTTGGCACGAGCCAAACACGTCCCTCTCAAAACTCTAAACTACAAATAAGTCCGGTTTCATATTCTGGCGTTGATGAGCATCTCTCTTCACAGAAGCAATCGGAATACGAACCATCTTACAAAGACGAGCCATGAGACCTCCCAGTTGAATCAAAGTTCCCACTCCTTCCAGAATACGCATGTGTGTAAATCCAATTTCCTGCGGAAATCAGGTCGACATTTTGCTTGGCATAAACATGACAGTGACAGTACCTTGATGTATTCCAATTTGGTGTACTCGGGCATACTGAATTCCGATCAGATAGAAGACAGGAAGAAGACGAGTACCCACTCATCGAAAGTTTTGACTACTCTGAAGATAGTCACCACGATATCAACGGCACTGTAGCCTTGTTGCCACAGCTCGTTCAATTTATCCATCGCTCCGTCAATGTCCGCCTTTATGCATGCCCTAATCATGGCCTGTACCACTATAGGGTGGGGCTGGTCGCACACTTTGAATACATTATCAGCTGATACGAAGCCGAATCCAGAATGCGTGGATTGTAGGTTGTTGATGGCTTGCCGCATGTCGCCTTCCGAAGTGAAGATAAGGGCGGTGAGCCCATCATCGTTATACTCCACCTGTATCACTAATGAGATTCGAACGCTTCCTGTCCGTAAATCCCGCTCACCTTCTCCATGTCGCAAATTTCCAGTAACCGCTTTAGGACTTCTTGATCTTTCAGCTTGGCGTACCTGAGAATGGCGCATCGACTCTGAATTGGCTCAATGATTTTGTTGCTCATATTACACGCGAGAGCAAAACGCGTGGTATTGGAGAATATCTCCATCGTTCGCCGAAGAGCTTGCTGCGCGCCAGCAGTCATGCTGCTACGAGTTAAACTCGTCACGAAAGGCGTCGGAAAGACATGACGGTACCTGTCAGCTTCGTCGAGAATGACGATTTTGTGGCGGCCTGGAGGCAATGTCACCTTTTTTTGAGCAAACGCCTTGATTTTGTTTCGTACGACATCAATTCCTCTGTCAGAGTCCATGATACACCAAACTAGGGAGAAAGACGTGACTTTACCGTTCATCCGATGCATTGAGTTCCAACACACCCTCCCTATACGCGTCCCCCAGCATCTGATGAGCTAAACAATGTATACTGGTTGTTTTACCAATTCCTGGCATCCCCTTTGATGATGGTCAGGATGTCTCAAACATAATAGTGATGTTTTCACAAACCGTGATGATGATATGCGGACAATTTCCGTCCTTAGCAATAACCTTCAACCGTTCGATGGTCTCCGAGTTTCCCACAATGTCATCCAGCACAAGAGGCCGATACTTTTCAACCCTAACAATAAATCAGCCAAGAATAGCGTAAATCGCGCTCGGATACTGACCACGGAAGTTCATACGATGCATTATTGGCAGCAGCTTTTCCCTTGGAGGAACTCATAGAAAACGCGTGACGTAACGCAAGCGTGACGAACGGTTTTTGGCGCTGTTTGGCTGCAAGCTCGGAAGTACACAAGGACAAACAACGTCTTGGAATGTACCGACTGGGCAGGCCTTCCCCATCTCACCGTGCGACCTGTGAGTGCAGCTACAATTTTATTCTCTTGCTTCCTATTTATTAGTCTATTTATTATAAGTTGGAAGAGTTCATTTATGCAGAAAGCACACCTTTGAGCAGATGGCTGCCGCTGGCCCCAGTCAACTACCAAAACCGCGTTTCGACTACCGTTCCATTGCGGAGAACCCTGTTTTTAAATCTCACAATGCTTTTAATCGAAAAGCACCATTGCCCGTTGGCGCTATCCAGTCGTTCTCGCGTCTATTTCAGGAGCACAAGGCTCTCTGCAGTACATTAAATGAACGACGGCACGCACGCTCCCTGGTCGGAGATCGTATACGCGATAGCGCCGTAAAGCCAGATGACGCAGCGAAAGGAACCGCCCACGAAGATGCTAAAAGACTCAAGGCGGAGGTTCACGACCTCGAAACCAAAGTGGCACAACTTGAAGAAAAATTACTCTCGATTGCCCTGGCTATTCCGAACGACACGCATCCTGATTCACCATTAGGGCCGGAATCAGCTGCAGTCACTCTTTCCACGCATGGTCCATCACCTTTACCAGCCGCTGCCAGCCGAGACCATGTCACCATTGGCAAAAAGCTCAATCTGTTTGACTTCGAAGCTGGCGCTTTGGTCACAGGCTCTTCTTGGTACTATCTTCTCAATGAAGCCGCTTTACTGGAGATAGCATTAACCAATTATGCTCTGACGATTGCAACGAAACACGGTTTCCTCCCCGTGACGACGCCCGATGTTGTTCGTTCCGACATTGCGAGCCGCTGTGGTTTTCAGCCTCGAGACCACTCAGATGCTCTGGTGTCACAGATGTATGGCATTGTGGCCTGCAACGATGTCGATGAGCCAGTCGTTCCAAATTTGGTTCTGGCTGGTACGGCCGAGATACCTTTAGCGGGGATGTTTGCCAACAAGGTATATTCCGGCGCGTCGTTGCCGCTAAAGGTCGTCGGACTAGGTCGTGCTTTTCGAGCCGAGGCGGGAGCACGGGGACATGACACGAGAGGACTTTATAGAGTGCACCAGTTCACAAAGCTGGAGCTATTCGCAGTCACGACGACTGGCGCGAGTGATGACATGCTAGAATCTTTTCGAAGGGTGCAGGTTGAGATCCTGGAAGGTTTACAGGTGCCTATCAGGTTCGTGACGAGTATGTATGCTAACAATGGACTAAGTCAGTGTACGATGATATAGGGTGCTTGATATGCCGACAGAAGAGCTTGGCGCTAGTGCTTATCGCAAATACGACATTGAAGCTTGGATGCCTGGCCGTGGCAGCTGGGGCGAGGTCTCGTCAGCGTCAAACTGTACCGATTACCAATCTCGCAGACTGCATATCCGTTACCGCCCGGTAATACCCTCTCCGTCACCATCATCCTCCGCGTTGAATCACAGCAGTCTTGCATTTGCACACACACTCAACGGGACTGCTGTCGCTATACCCAGGCTCATCGTTGCGCTGATCGAAAACGGTGTTCGATTCGATGCAAACGGTGAGGTTGTTGGTCTCAATCTTCCCGAGGCCCTGCGATCGTTCTGGATGGGAGACACTGGTAGGGATATTGTGCAGTGGATTCCGAAAGCGAAACAGGTTTTAGAGACATGATCTAAAATAGGCAATCATATCTCACGGTCAGCTCCAGTCTTTGCTCTTAGTCTACCATGTCCGCAATCAGCTTTGCGAAAGCCGGAGCCCGAGTTTTCGGTCGTGATAAACCTCATGTGAGTTTCTGATTTTTTCAAAGAACGCGATAATGTCCAAGCCATCACTAGTCTTCTATCACCGACTTAGTGGACATCCTCACCTCGCGTGAATACGAACTTGAAGCTTACGATGGGTACGTTTAGGCAACTCATGAGCGTGGTTCATGAGAGATCCGGTGAACGGCTTTAGGATACCCGAGTTGGCCGACTCCATCAATCTCCAAGCATCCGGGTACAGTTTCCATGCAGGTGGTGAAAGAAGACGAGCAATTGATTGGGTATTTTAGGCCGACGGAGGCCTCCCGCGCCCTCCGGAAGAAGCTCAAACATGGTAATTCGCATCAGCAATACCGTTCCATGGTCGTTCGTGTCATCTCCTTGTCCTTCTTTCCGATCACCCAACATGGGATCATCCTAGATACTCAAGGCACTCGTTGATAATTCTGGGCATAATTTTCAAAGTGTTTATCACGATAGGCTACCGATATCCTTTCCGATTGATGCGACTCCTCTTTGACAGCGACCTTTGCGGATGGTCAGCTTACCGAAGCGCTTAAATACCTTGCAAGTGGAAACTCAGCGGACCCTCAGGTCAGGAGAAAGGTTTTGGCAGTTTTGGCGTCATGGCACACCCAGTTCAAGGACGACGCGTCGATGAAGACCGTGGCAGGTCTTTTCAAAGAGTGTCGTGCTGTCGAACGCAGTCTCGCAGAAACCACACAGAACCTTAGTGCAATGGGTATCTATGACACATCCGAAGCTGATAAAAAGAAGGCCGAAAGAGAAGAAGCCAGAAAGGCCAAAAAAGAGGTGGAAAGAAAGAGGAAAGAGCGGGAAGCCGAACGGAAGAGACCTCCTTTCGTTTTCGCAAAGGTAAGCTGCCAACGGTTCAACATCCCGAAATGGTTTTCGTTCTCTCATATACAACGTCAGGAGAAACCTCAGATCCTAAATGCCATTGCAACCGCTTCACAAGCATCAAATAACTTAGTGAACGCAATCATGGTGGGGCTTGTGTCGCGGTACGATGCTGTTGTACTGAATACTCGGTTTCAGCTGGTGAATGAAGACAAAGATGACCTCCGAACGAATACTCGTGTCCAGGAGTGTCTAGCTACAGCTCGAGACACTCGGAAATCCATCCTTAGGTACATCCAGGTATAACGGCTATTTTGTTGCTATATAATCTCTTACTCTCGCTGATCTCCCTATAGCTGGTCGAGAACGAAGAGATCATCGGAACGCTGATAGAAGCCAATGAACGCGTTGTATCGGCGTTGATTATGTACAATCGACGTTCTGCCCCCGATTACAAGCATGAGGATGACTCGGGTCTTGCACATACACCGCCAGACGAGACTGGTGAACCTCCGGCCAACCGAGGCCCGTACGAGACGTCTCAAACCAAATCGCAAAAACCACTTATCCATCCCGATCTGGAGGAGTTGGGAGATTTGAGTTTCGGACCTTTGGGTGACGAGCGGAGGTGATGAGATGTCGATCCATCTCCCTCAAATTTTCTGATCCGCCCTCAGGAATCTTCCTCCACCTCTTCGGCCTTCAGCAGCTCGTGCTAATTCTTCAGGTGCCGAATCTGACCAGTGGAAGAGTCGCGGATCGCTTTCCGACCTCAGCGATTACGAATCCTCAGATGAGGAAACTCATAATGCGTCACCAGGGCCCTCGAAAAAGAAGTCAGGACGACGAAGTTATGTGCACGTATCTGATGATCCTGACGAGGGGACCCAAGACGAGACTCGCCATGTCCGAGTCCAAGGCAAGCACGATAATGTCGATGATCCATTCTCGGACCCCGTTGGGTGATCAAGCTCGATCAAGACTCGGAACTTGAGGCCTCTTGAGTTGGACTGATTCTCTCACCGTGTACGATCTACGGATTATGGGTGCAACAAGATCCTTGTAAAGTAAATAATACATCTGAAATTTTGACAAGGCATAAGGTTCGCTACTTGGCTACAGATCATCTAATAATTAAGCATTACAGAAAACCGACAGCGATGAGAGTGACGAAGAACACCCCGGGAAAGGAATAAGGGGTTCACGAACATGCCTCGCTATGGCGAGAATCTTCTCTGGGTGCAAACTCGTTTGTGACATTGTATCCCTGACTGCGTGGTGTTAGCATCCCGCCACCAATCGCGTTGGACGTTGGGATAGTGGCGGTCCCAATCGGAGACTCTAGGTACAATCGGATCAAGATGCTCTCGAGAGCGGCAACGCTTGGACCTGGGTATTCGAATCCGCGAGCGTGTTCGCGGATAGAATTGTAGAGAACCGACATCCGCTCCCAGCGTTCTTGCGGAACGGAAATGGATGGGGAATGCGGATCAGGAGTTGGGTAGTGTTGATGGACATGCAAATGGGATGATGACGATGGAGAAAGTGTGTAGGCATCGGGAAGAGGGGCAATCATTGAGATAGCGGCTGAGAAACTGAGAGGTCCCGGACGTGGAGTTGATGCAATGGATGATTGCGATGTATTTGCGATGCCGTTAGCGGGGTTGCTTGATGAGGTTGAAATTGTGTGAACGGTGTCGTTGGTCTTCTGTGCCTTTCTGTCTTCCTGCTGAGCTTTGGCTTTACGACCGCGCCTGGTGAAAGGGAAGTTTGCAGGACCAATTTCATGGGAGTGTTGGGAATTGTCTGAAAGCGAAAGGTCGGGGCATATCTGGAATAATTAGCGGGGAAATCTTACAGCACGCCCGGACTTCGTCGGTGTCGAAATAGGTTTTGAAGCTTATGGATGCCGGACATCCTTGCCCTTCAAGCTTCCTTATCCATTGCTTAACATGAGAATGATCGCCGGAAGCGGACCGACGCACCTTACGACTCGGGACCTTTCTTATTCTCTCTGGATGCTTCTTGACGTATTTCTTCCGTCCGCTCCGCGAATGGCGTGCACAGACTAGCTTGGTATGATCCTTGAACCGAGGTGGGACGGCCTTGCTGCAGTGAGTGTCGCCTTTTACGAATTCGACGACATTTGTTTCTTCCTCGTGTGCCCTCCATTTGTTAAAGGCATCGAGATTCGCAAATACCAGAGTATATCCGTCGTCGGTGTCGCCCGCCCCGTAAGGGAGTCTAGCAGGGGCCGGATTGGGTTGAATTTGGGCAACGAATTGGGTAGTCATGGATTGTGTGTCGTTATTCGTGTTCGTTTGTAGTGTTGGCTGGTGAAGATGAGATACCGACTGCACCGACTGCACCCCACCGAGTCTAAAATGCTGAAAGCTCATCAGTCTCGACGACGAGAAATACCATCCGCGAGGAAAATTCGACCCAAAAGTCGATTTTTTTTTGTGATGAACTGGCAATCGCCCGGATTTGGAACGTGACGTGACATTTTTTGTGACATGACCTTGACACTTAAAAATGTACGAGAGCACAGGGAGCGATCGCAGCCAGTCCACCGTGCAAGGCTCGGTCTCCTCGAGAAACACAAAGACTATGTTCTGCGAGCTAGGGACTACCACTCCAAGCGAAATCGCATCACTCGTTTGCGGCAGAAGGCTGCTGACAGGAATAAGGATGAGTTCTACTTCTCGATGGCGAGAGAGGCAACACGGGTGAGCGTACTTGGCTCGTTATCGTAACGGTACCATGCTAAACCTGTCTCGCAGGACGGTGTTCATATTAAGGGGAGAGGAAATGTCGCTCTGCCAGTCGACATGGTCAAGGTTCTCAAAACCCAGGACGAGAACTACGTCAGGACGATGAGATCCACAGGCCGTAAGGTACTGCTTTTCCTGTTCTCGAGATTGCTTTCTGACGGTCTGCCAGAAAATCGACAACATCAAGAACCAGCTCACGACGTTGGTGGATCTTGTAGAACCCGGTGCCTCCAACCAAACCAGCGGTCTTCAGCTAGACGCGAAAGAGGTAGAGGCCTTGAGAGCCGCTGGTCTTCTTGCGGGACCATCCATAGGCCGTCGGAAATCTAGGCATGTCGTGTTTGTAGACAATGAGGAGCAAGGTATGTCGCACGACAGAGACTGCGCAAAGAATTTGTTTATAAGGGTTTGTGTCGCAGCGAGACAATACACAGTGAGGCAGAAAGTTTCCTTGCACGGCGAGAGCGACCCAATTCCGGAAGGTGACTGTGATGACGCCAGTTTGGGCTGGATGTCCCGCAACTTGAAAAAGGCACGCAGACAATCTCAGAAGAAAACTCTTTGTGAGACAACCGAAGTCCGCCTTCAACCGGACACAATAGCAGTGCAGTCAATCTTCTTGTTCAACTTATTTTCTCTTACACCTGAACACCCAGGAACAGCAGCGAAGTAAGAAACGGCTCATTCAACAGCTTTCTGCCCGGTTGATTCGGGACAAACAACTTCAATACACTGCGCGGGAGTTCGAGATGCAGAGGTTGCTTATGGGGCGTGGTGCACGCCGGAAGCTAAAGGGCATGGAAACCGTGGAGAACGACAAAAGTGAAGATCGGGAGGATGATGATGAGGCGGACGCAAGAAAAGGGAAACGGAAGATCACCCCAATCGATGAGAAGCTCTATAAACCTCGCGTGTACAAATGGCGTCAAGAGAGGAAACGATGAGTCAATCGTGAATTGCAATTGCATTGCTGTAAATTAAACAAGAGTTGTTAGTCGAGTTATGTCCGTGTCTTTACTCATGACCATTAACTACGAGAATAGCGTCAAACTAGCAACCATGCACAGAGCAGCGATAGAATAACCGCCCCAAAGCGATGGCGACAACGTCGAGGCAGCTGAGAGAGGGACGCTCGTTGCTCTAGGACCTGTTGCAGTGATCACGGGTGACGCGATAGGTCTCTGTGGGTTATATGGAACCTGGTTCATGTTCGCAGCAATCTGGAAGACGGAACCACCTCCGAACTCGTAGAACTACCATACAGGCAAATGAATCGTCAACACGGATAGTACAACGTTAACTGAACTGGGGCTCACATCGACGAGCATGTAATTGGGATACAAATTGTTTGTTGCGATACATGTGTCGACGTGGGCTTGGAGAGAGCCGACTCCGCTACATTATGATAATGCATCAACATTCCCGTCTTCAATTCGATGATCGACGTTGCACGAACCTCGCAGAGTTGGTCTGGTTGGCACGGGCGGGGAAAGGCGCTGGCTGACCAAGAACAACCTGGTTGAGGAAGTGGTTGATGAGGTACATTTGCGCAGGCGGATTGCCCCGAGTTCGGTTGACGGCGCAGTCGAAATTAGGATCGACGACATTGAATGCAGTCTCCCATACGTTGGTGAATTCTACCGCGATCAGACTCAACTCATAGGTAAAGCAGACGAGAGCCGTTCGTACCGTCAATAATATAAGGCACGACAGCGAAATCTGCTCCGCGATCGAGGAAGGTGACCAGGCGTTGATTAGTGTTCAGCATGTCTCCCAATGTAGGCCATTCGCTGAGGGCGATCGTCGGGGATTGCGGAATAAACGAGATGCTGTCGAGGCCCACGGTCTTGAAAACACGATCAAATGCGTCTGGTGCGAATGGCTCCGAATTGACAATGAGGAGTGTCACAACTTAGAACTTAGAGGATCAGTGCTATCGCGATGATCGAAATAGGCACACATTACCTTCATTTGGGTTTGCATCCATCCATGTCTTCACTAAAGGCAGACATCAATATTCGCAAAGTAGACATTTGAAAGTGGAATGCCATCACCTTTACCAAGGTAGGTGGCTAAACTACCTCCGTCGTACAGTGTCTAATGATCGAGCTATCAGCGATATAGCCTTGAAGCGAAAAGAGATGCAATTTACACAACTCGTATGACAAAGCTGTATTACGCCTGCTTTGCTATGCACCTGCATTTGCAAGAGTCGGATCCCATCGGTCAATTGCTGTGTGACTGGGGATCTTGGTCAGAAAAATACGGGAGGAGTGTCAGCGAACACACCGTCCTGATCTTGGTTCACGGCCACTAGAAGGAGTGATGTCGATAGCGGTCCGGTGCGTTTCAGACAGGTAACTCACGGTTGTCTGTACCAACAGCGTACGAGTTGTGGGCGCCAACATAAGTGACGTTGCTATATCGTCTAGCGCAAAGCTGTCAATTATATAACCGTAACTCAACATCTCGGATTGTCACATGGAAAGGACGGAAACGCCTCTTACCTCGGCATGGCCATTGCATGTCTGTGCAGTTACCTGAACTGCAGCATAAATGAAAAGAGGAAGCAGTACGGCCGGCGAGGTGAAGAAGCGCATTCCACCAAGGACAGATGTTGGAGATGGGATTCAGACGCACGGGCAGAAAGCAGGGAAAGGTTACGGAGGCGAAATTAAGTGAAAAGGGAATGAGGCAGTGCTGACTCTCTGAGCATCTGTCATGATGTTGTGCCTGAATAGGAAATCACTGCCCGGGCCTCACGGCGTCGAGTGACCGCCGACATCTGGCATATGTGGGCTCCTCGCTCCGACTGACGTGCCATGTGGAGAGTTTTTGTCTTCCGTTTTCCGTTTCAAAATTCTGGCACTAGAACTGACCTGGCAGGGGTGACTGGTAATGAGACGAATATTAATGAGCTCGCCAAGGTCAAAGCTGACTCACATGATGTTGGACGTTCGGCTGTGCTGTTGACCTCGCAAAGGACCAACCTTCAAGTTGCTTCCGTGCAGCATTCCTATATATCCCGTCTACCAGTTACGTAACTGGCAC
>CEMM01322017.1:70551-83714 GCA_900068975.1 Hygrocybe conica | reverse complement strand
ATGCGGCTTTGGTTTCGCGTGTTTTTAATATGAGAGCCTGGCGACCGGATATCGCCATAGCATGCAGTCCCTGTGATGTCAATTGAATCGAGGTCGTGACAATTTGACTCACTGCTGCCACACAGACGACCAGGGTGGACGGCTCGATGATAGAATGTAGCAAAAAGTATTGCACGACTGTCGGGTGTACTTCACACGAGCATTTTTCCCGAAAGCGGCCCTTCGGAACATTTACATTTACCGCCGACCCGATACCTTTTCCAACCTAATAAGGAAACGTCGGGGTCTGAAGGATCGGCAAGGTGCGATTGGATGTATCCGTGATCAATAAATTCGGTAAATGCCGAGAGTATGTTATCCGAATTGTCCGTTGACCAATTAAACAGACCAGACATTCCAAGGGTCCGAGCTGGCCTTAACCGAGCGTGGTCAACGGAATGGGGCCCTGGGCAGGCTGCATGCACGCAGGGGTATGATCTTGTGGGACAATTGTACCCGGGACCCATTTCCCAAGAACGCGGACTCTCACCGTATGACAGAACGAATCAGAAGCACGGCGATCACAAAACCCCACGTTGGCCACTCTTTGCCGTACTGCGCTTAACGATCGTCCTATTCTGTTAAAAGCCTTGCTTTGCTCCCGGCCCTCCGTTTTACGACGCCTGTCCCATTCGTCATGGCCGATTCGACGCTTTTGTCTCCTTTCGAGCGGTTTCCGCCAGAGATCCAAGAGCGGATTGCATTCCATACAGGCGCAGATCGTAATTTTGTTCCAGGACCGCCGTCCCATCTGGTACCTCTTCTCTGTACCTCCCGCTCAATCCACGATGTTCTCTCGTTCCGACGTAATCCCCATCTTTACGCTGATCTCTTCCGCGTTAAGTTCGATTGTGGAGCTCCAACTCGTCGTCTTGGAAAGCACTGGCTGACGACACCGTCTTTGTCCTCGGAACTGCGAAAGCGGTTCACGGCTTTAAAACGTATCAGGAGAAGAGCGTTTGGGCATATTGACGATCTTTGGACCGCCTATCTCCTATTATTGGAGGGCGATGGTCGGAATGAGACTCACCTCATCGAATGGGCGCGGATTCAGGACTATTTGACGATGATCATCCTGCAACGGGCTCAAGGAAATTCTACCTATCCCTGGTCATTGGAAAATGAGCAAGACGCGCTCATCGTGTGGCTGTTGTGGATGACGAGCAGTCCGGGTGAGTGTTGGTTACCGATCCATTGTAAAAATACTTTTAGCCTGTCTAATTATTATGGAAACGGCAGCCAGCATCAGAAGGGAAAATCCGCTGCTGCAAAGAATGGTGCTCAGGGCCTTGCACCCATTGCTGGTGATAGGGTTTCGAGTGAGTGGCTCGGTCCAATTTTTCCGATCGTCGGATACTCACATTAATCCCATGATGCCAGTATCCTTCTGTTTTTGCGCCGGATTCGCATCACAGGCTTCCCTTGGCTCTCGACGATGATGTAGCTCCTCATTCTTCAGGACCACCCCAATTTGTAACGACAGTCGTTCACTTCGGACGCCGACTCGCCATTGCCGCTCCCTTACTCACACCTGCTGCTCTGCTCGCGTTGACTGTTCGTCTGGAAGCCTATCATGACGCTGAGCCAATACCAATGTCCGCTCTCGCGCTACCTCCGAATCGTGAGGCCGCCAATGCTGCTGGACGGCTCGGTCCGACGTTGGAGGACGTGGAGGAATTCCACTATCACACTCGCACTAGATTTATTCAAAGATTCTCTGAAACCGTGGCCGACGTTGACGCCGTCGAAGCAAGTGAACAGCACGACGAGGAATGGTATCGATTGATGGCTTGTCACGATCCCTGGATGGCGCCGACCTCGTTGAAAGGGAAAGTTTACTCACTCGGCGCCCTCAATGGCTGCTGGTCAGGCCGTCTCATGGTGGGTGCTTCTCCGTCTCAAACTCATAACAGCTAATAGTAATTAAATAGATCCCGGATATGGATGCTTATTTGCGCGTCCTTGCTGATCCTCGTGTTTTGCCAAGTTCCGTTCCTCTGCATGCCCAGGTCCTGTACTGCCGCTTCCAGGAACATCATTGCCTTCATCCAGACGTTCCTCTCGTATCCGGGACTGATCCCTCGGGATTAGGAGACGATGTCTTGAACGCATGGATTCCTCGGGGCTTCACTTTGCAAAACCTAGATGTCAGCAGAACCCACGCTTCCGTTATCTGTCTCGAGTCTTGATCGTACTGATAATCTCTCGAAACTCTAGGAAGCAATAGAGGTCTTCGATCCGACGTCAGGTCGCCACATACGCTATGAGACATATCATCCAGATGGGGCGGCACCTTATTCAAAAGCCGCCTGCGAAAAGCTCCGAACGCCAACGATTGATATCGTTGACGATCAAGAGGAGATTGCCGACGATTATCCTAGTCATCCTGGATCCGTGACAGAGGACGATTACCTTGTTAACGGCGACGACGATGAATGGTCCGATCATATGAGTCTCCAGTGCAGCGGCGTCGCCGATATCTTGGTCACGGGCGAGGTACGTACTTTTGACTTTCACGGCATTGTTGTTTGGTCGACTTGTCAGCGTTTTACCCTTCTCCGCTTCGAAAACTGACCACTCTTGCCTGGCATAGACCACTGAACGTCACGGTGACGCCTGGGGTCATTTTACATACATTGGCAGGGTGAGGTCCTGGGATGGATTGATAGTTCTGCTGCGCGTTCCCGTGAGCATCTTCGCATTGTTATGAAATCCTACTTCTAAACGCTTTTCCTCTATCCCAAGATGTTTAATACTCATACCTTCTTCGGTCGATGGGTCTTCAGAGGCTATATCTACGATAAGACCTTCGTCGGCCGTTGGCGAGAGACTACGACGGCCGTGGACATGGTGGGCTACGAAGGCAGCTTTGTAATGTGCAGGCAGAGCGATTCGTGAGGCTCGCCAACACCCTGGTCCTCGGCTACTATCTATCCCCGCTTTCGCTGTTGTCGTTTTCGCAAATATAAGCATCTGTTCGGTGAGGGACTCTGCAACCTCAATCTGTTTCGATCATCTCATCCCGTCCGGAACTTGACGAGAAGTCATTGAGCGGTATCAATTCATCGCGGAGTTGCCCTTGAGGCGCACTGACAACGACATAAGGTCGTTAAACATGCACACATCGCGCAGAGAGAGAAGATCAGCGCCAGCCTATGAATAGTTCCGCAGGTCGACTGCTGCTTTTGAAAGATAGCCAACAACTTTGGGTCCTCACCCAAACTCGTTCATCGATCAGACAAGGCTTGCACGAGGCAAGCACATACGCGCCGTATCGTGCATGATGGATGGAAAAGAACAACAAGGTATAGCGTTACGCAAGGTACTATTTGCTCAAGCCAAAGCTGTTCTAGTAAAGGCATCTTCAAGGGGAGTTTACCTCGACGAGAACATCGGCGACCATCCTTTTTGTGCAGGAGAGCGGCCGCTGGCTTTCAATGAATATCTAATCTAATCTGCCCAAGTTGCGTTAGCACAAACAACTCCAAGCGCTTACAACTATCGGATATCGGAAGCACTACACACCCTTTCGTGGTATCGTCTTCCCAGGATACAGTTCTGAACTTGGAGGATCGGCGGGGCACGTGAAGCTAGGCAGCCAGTGCTGTTAAACGTGTTTCAACAGGGCCCAAAACGGTTGACAAGGGGCCCATGCTCCCGAGCACCACTGGATGAGGGAGATATTGATGGATGGGTCGTGGAGATTACAATCGGAGTGAGTGAACACGGAATGACACTGGACGACAGTGCGCACGAAGGAATCCATACCTGGTCATCATTCCGTAGAACGTTCGGCCCCCGCCGCTCATGAAATACATGTCCGCGGACACCACGAATCTCGGCATTGACTCACCTCGTTTTCTTGAGAGTAGATCAGCCCGCCAAGGATAACGGCTCTGCACATAGGCAATTGCGCAATCGATATGGAGGTCTTGATGTTCCGAACACCTGCAACCACCTCGCCGCTGCCTCGATGACGGTGCCAGAAGAACGGTCCGACACTTCTCCACGGAGCAAGGGTTTCGACCATTGAAGGCATCACAACTTCCTATCGCCGACTGTAATCCAGGAACATTCCGTTAAGTCGGTACGGTCCTTGCCATTCCCGACAGGCTTCCAAATCTTTTAACGGAGATGAATCTGGATTTTTGCGTTCTTGAGCTGAGGAAGCTCAATTCATCCAAGGCTGTCCCCACGCCTTTTACATACTGCGAGATAGACGGGCCATGATTTCTGGTATTCGCAGTGATCAGGACTGCGATCTGGGGTGTGGAGCGGTTGAACACCCATAGCAGCGAGTGCGGGCAACAATCACAGAGAAGTCGAACTCCCAACCATCTCCATGAACCAAGAACACTTCTCGAATCCTAACGGAGGAGCGGGCGCTTTGGCTGCAGTGGCGCTGCAGCGATGTCAAGATTCAACGGATTCGGATAACGTTACTCTTGGAAAGGTTATTCGAAGCCATTCAACGCATTCCTGCCACCCAAATCCAGCCATTTCCTTGGCCTGTTTCATCGATTCCGAGACAGGATGACTTCCCTGATTGTTCGAAGCAGGGGGAGGAAAACGAATATAGAGGGCACTCACACTCCAGTGGTCAATCACACCCACAAACTCTGCAGTGTCGAACAACCTCAAGCTTTCCCCGTTCTCTTCAGCTATGTCGCATGCGATGACGAGCAGCTCCTCTTCTCCTGACGTCCCCCCTTTCTACGGCTTTGTGGAGACCACCGTCCATGCTCTGCGCCTCATTCAAGCGGCTAGACAGGGCGTCATCCCACGCATCACCAGGCGTCTGAATGACGCCGAACGCAGGACTATGGTCCATAGTGGTGCCGTGTTCGTGTTCAGCGTCGAGGAGAGTGGGATCAAGCGTTGGACAGACGGTCTCCTGTGGTCACCATCCCGCATCGTCGGGAACTTCCTGGCGCGTCTCTTCACGGCTTCCAGTCGTTTATGCCTGGCTGACAATTTTTATTTCAGGTCTATCGAGAGATAAACGAACGAAACAGCAGCCGGAGCAGTCACAAGAAACCATACCCATCCGAGGAAGCCTCTCGGTCTGAGCACAGGTCATTTGGTTTCAAGGGACTTTCGCACAGCGGCTTGCCCACGAATGACCATGGCACCTTCAAGCCCAATGGCTTGATCAAGAAGGTCAGTCGACATGCCTCTCCTGCAACTTGTTCTGATCTTGGATGGTGTCAACAGACTATCACAGTAACAATCGAGGGCTCCGACCTTCATCTCATCTCATACTACACCTCTGAGGATGTGAGGTCCGGCAAATTGAAGAGGCCGTCAAGTCGACCGGACGTGATGGCATTGCCTCTTCCGCCCCACATTTTTCGTCTCACCAATTTCCGAAACCCGCCCAAGGTTGACATCGGACCTGATGGCAAGCCGCGACTGGTGTCAGTAGACCCACCCGGCTATCATCTGTCATGGCTGAACTGAATGATGGAATTCTGCAGATGCGAATCAGAAGAAATGGAATCCGCAGGGATCAAGGTCGAAGAACCGACGTACAATGGACACAGCAGCCCGACTTGGAGCTCGGATCGCAATAACCAGACGTCACACAGCACCAAGTCCTACAACTCCAACTCGCTCTCGGCTGTCACGAATCCGAGCGTCGACTCATCCTTCTATTCCAACTCAAACGGCGCGGACCGATGGGTCGAGACCTACGAAAGCTCGCATTCCCCGTTGCGCAGTCAAACCCGATCCCAGATTCCGTGGTCGATTGCGCCAACACAGCTACACCACAGCCAATTGGGTGCAGGTCGCCGCAATGCTGACTTCGGGCATAACAACGATTGCTGGCCTCCATCTCCATCGGATTCGGGAAGTTGGCCGGGTGAACCGTATTCGCTTTCCGCGACAAGCCCAGAGCTCTTCGTGGACCAGAACCGCTCAAGATCGGGTAGTCAATACAACCCGGTGGTGTATCCGCACGGCAGGGCGCTGGACTACGGCCACGGACATTCGAACCACGCAACGAACGGCCATGACTCGGCATCCCAACGTATGGCTTGGATGATTCCATCAGAGTCTGCTGGTGCCGACCGAGGAAGTCGCCATTCTTCATCTAGGGCGCCATTCACATCGTCGTTGTCCCAGAACTTCACGGGCGGCAGCTACTCTTCCATGTCACAGTCGTTTTCGTCTGCTTGGTCGTCTAGCAGTGCCAGTCCTCTGGACTCTCCTTCGTCTCCCGTTTTCTCTCCCCGCCAACCCATCAGCTACGACGCGTCGTACCATGCGGCGACCAAAGGGGAGGATGATTTTATCGCTGAATATGGGGAGTTTTAATGTACTTGATTGCGGATACCCCCCAACATGTGATGGACGATGCTATGGTCCTCCTACTTTCTGCTGCTCGTTGCTCTCGGTTGTATTTCAAAGGACACATCGTCTACTGGTGGCTTTGCTAATATCGTGGTCGGAAATGGGGTTTCATTGCCAATGATGTATTTCTGTTGCATGAATAATAAATCGGTCAGCATTGCGGAGCTGTCGTTTTGACATTCGAACATGACTGACCACCATGTGGAAGTAAGGTATCCCTGTCTATGGACCCGCAATATCGGCAGATGACAAAAGTTGATCTCATTGAATTCATCATTCCTGATCCTGAAACCTGATCAAAGATGGTGTCACCAGAATTGACACATCCGCGAGTTGCTCACCGAAGAGTCGGACGTTACAGAACGCCTTCGCCGGCGGCGTATCATTGCCTACTGCAGCCACATCACGGATTATTGATCCGCACAACAAAGAGAGGTACAGACCTAGAAACCGGCAGGAGCATCCTACACTCCACTGGTCCTCCGTTCAATGAAGCCCCTGATGTTGGTATGCCCATCCAAACTGCCAAAGAAACACCGTTTCGGGGTATTTTCCCATAGCACAATGCCCAGTTCTTTTGCATAATTTAGGACAAGTTCGTAGTCCGCTTGCGACGCAAACGCAGTGTAGAGGTAGCCTGAATAAGGGTAAGGACGAGATAATGTCTATGTCGTGGCAACTGACCCTCTTGAGATTTCAGCCGATTCTTCTCAAGTTCCCAAAGTCGTATCTGGTCCTGGACAGTGACCGGTAACAAAGGATTCTGGAAATTGTTGTCAGAATGACGGAAACAGAAGGGCGACAAAAAAGGCTTCGCACGTTCTTCCGCATTTGCGGATGTGCGTGAGTAGTGAGGTAGCTGATGATCTGACAAACGTCATTGACATGGGATAACGTACGAAGGGACGCATGTTACGAACCTGGTCGGCGGTGATACCATTGCTGAGTGCCTTTTTGACGCTGTCTCTCGTAATTAGGCCCACCACGAGATTTGGAAAGCGATATTTCAATGTAACGAATAGGTTTAGGACCGCGGTGCGAAGGGGATTATCTGTTTACGCGAATTATAAAGTGATCGAGAGCTAGGATGAAGGGTATATACCGGTGTATGCATATATGCGGTAGTTGGTTTCAAGGACGATGAATTGTTCTCCAGAGCTAGTTCCGAGCGAGGTTGGGAGATGAGGAGATGAGGAAGTGAGAGTGGTTGCAAGCCGGGTGGGGCTAAATCGAGGGGAATTCGACTGAGGGAGAAATCAGCTGGTCGTTCAGGCCAGACAGAAAATCGGACCTTTCGTTGCCACACAATACCGTAATCGCGAAGATCCTCGAGCATGGCTTTCTGCGTCGCACTCAGATGATTTGTAGAGTATTCCTGGTCGCAGTATGAGACAGAATTCAGCTAATAGGTAACGGATACGAACTTGGCCAAACTGCATTGTCGAAAGCATGAACAGGAACCCAAGAACTTCTACTAGATCCATTTGCCGTTCCTATCAGAAAATGTGCTGAGTGTAGGGGTGGTGACCCAAGATCGTCACTCACCTCTGCCATATGTAGGTATTGGAGGAGGAGATCCCACAGTTGCTCATGAGGGGAGTGAAGCAAAAACTGAAAGCCTGCGGATGTGATCTGTAAAACAGAGCCGCTGTGTTGGGGCTTCAACACCTGGGGCAATCCGACGTCTTAAAATGTTACGTACTGGCTGGTGGACATGAGGCCGCTACGCTGCAGAAGATAAAGGACGCCCTGAGAGGGTTTCATCACGTTTTGGCCTGTGCCCGAGGAGACCATGTAGTGAAGAATCGTCTGAAAGTGTTAATCTGGTGAATTTCTGTATTGACATTGTCGCACCAAATACCAACCTCCCATCGCTCCAAGGCGTACGAGTCGAGAGTCGTAAATTCGACAACGGCACGTTTTTCCTCCTTCTCGGCAATGACACCAAAGCTACTGCTTGTTCCTCTGGGAGAGATTTTGGTCCTCAGTGAGCTCAACAGACCAGAAGACAGAGGTTTCACCCTCCAGTGAGAGCTTGTCGAAAGCTTGACTTAAATGTTGCATTCAATGCGAGCTTCACTGCTGAATTGGATAGTATGTGGAGGCGCAACAGGTTCGCTAAGGCGCTGTCATACAGTCTGTTTTCCTGTATGGTCAACACCGGAATCACGCAAATAAATGTTTGGTGAGCAGACTTTTTGCTATCCTGTATCACCCACGCTGCCATTGTCGAAGTTGGGATCGCGGATTCTAGCCACAGCAGATTCATAACGACTTGTCTCTCGACGGGGGCGAGCAATCTATGCGCATATATTCAGAAGACGCCGTGAGAAATAGAGAAAAACCACGAACCGGAAAATGGACAGACATGAGGAAGGTCGTTGGTAGAGCCGAGATAAGGTATTCTGAGACTGGGATTGAAGAAAAGGAAGCAAGGAATGTGGGGTGGACTGGTCTGCGACAGCCTTGCCAGTGTGCACCAACTTTATAGATGGCATTTGTTGACGAGAAAGAGATCGTGAGAAGACCAAACCTGGCAATGAATGACACAAACGTCTCAGTGCACGGCGCAGCTCAGAATAGTGAGTCTTGCTCATAGATGTTCTCCGTCTACGTGTTACAACAACCCGCGGTATCGTCATCTTACAGAGCATCTACCGTTGTTGCGCGCCCTTGTTTCTGAAGATCCCAAACTAGTAAATTCCGTGGATGGCGTAAGTGCTTGCTGGTTACATCCATCCTCACGCTTCAAACAGGTGATCGGAATAGGACGACCGTACGGCTTTGCATTGGGCCGCATCCTCTGGCTCAGTGGAGATGGTCCGTTACTTGATTGACCAAAAAGCGGAAGTCAACAAACCAGATGGCAGTGGATGGACACCAATCCACATCGCAGGTCAGGCTCTCTAACCATCAAGTGCCGTTGCTACTACTTACCCAGTACCATCAGCCAGCGCTGGGCACGAGGAAATTGTCCGCGAACTGGTTGGCGCAGCCGCAGATGTCAACAGCAAGAATGACAAGGGCATTACACCACTGTGAGTTTCTAAGGACATGGTCTATCTACAGACATTTTCAACACTCAGGCATGCTTTAGACATTATGCAGCATCGAAATCCCACGTGGAAGTAAGCAAATCGAGGTCACCAATACTTCAAAATTCTAACGTGAAGTCTAGATCGGTAGATTCCTTATCTCTCGAGGCGCAGACGTATGCTTTCTGGCTTCRTAGACTTGGGTCAAGATTTTTGACGACGCCMTGCAGATCAACGCTAGAGATAAGGCAAATCAAGTGCCTCTGTGAGTCATAATTGTATCCTCAGCGAATCTGACTCCGAGAGCTAAACGAAACCGAAGACACCGAGCCGCGACGACTGGATCCACGGGGTTCATCAGACTGTTGTTAAATCCACCTCAAGGCTCTCCCAAAACCCGTCTGAATACCGGTGATCGCGTTGGTAATGCTCTCTCACGCATGCCTTTGATCTCTTGCACGTTCTCTGATCCATATAACTCAGGAAATACACCTCTTCACCTTGCAATGGAATCAGGGCATGCTGAGGCGGCTGCAATGCTCATCGAAGCGGGCGCTGACCGTGGCCGAGTAAGCTTTCATGATCCTTCCGTGTTCCTCATGTTGAAACAGCGACCAAATTTCAATTCAGCTAAATCAGGATGGCGAGGCGCCTGAGGACGTTGCCGGTGTCGGAGGCGTGGAACAAAAGCGTGTTGTGCAATACGTTATCGATCGCTGTGGTAAGCCGTGAACCGGATAGACTTCATGTAGGCGATAACCTTCGTGGGCGGTGAAAAACTAATGCCGTTTGATTGGCTTGTCCATTTTTGTGCCCTTTGAAGTGCGCCGAGAGAAAAGCATCTAAGCAGATCCGAACAGGCAAGACACATGCTTTGTCCTGACTAAACCTATAGGGTATATCCAGGCGCCAAAACCCCAGATCCGACTGCAAACTGAATCCGGGTCGAAGTTTATCGTTTGTTGTGCACATGTGAGCAACTGGTTGATGGCGCACATCGACCTTCCGGGATTCCGTCTATTGCCTGTTTTAACCTGGCGATAACCGACAAATACCCCCATAAATTCCAACACGGCGCGAAGGTGTCGTCATCATCTCTCTTTCTCGTCCTTCAACTAATTGACTTGAGCAGTCGCCCCGCGACCGTCAATCTTACAACAAAGGAAATGTGTGATTATCGGGCGAAAAGAACGTTTACAATGCCAACCATGAACCTGTAAAAAGGTGACAATTGTAAGGTGAAGATTACCGAGATACCGTTATGTCAATAGATGGAAGGGAAGAGATTGAAGCATTATGGATTTGGGAGGAGGGAGAGAGTGTAGAGATGATATTACAGAAGGAGGTAGAAGGTAATGTGGGCATATAAGGAATAATGAATAACGCATAGGGGAAAACAGGAACACGATATCAAGAATAGCCATCGAGCAGCAAAACATCAGACCATCGCTCGGTCCCAGAGACGTGTTCGTCGTAGTCGTCCATATGATCAAATTGCGGATCGTGGTGAAGTAGACCTGTCTTCCAGCGTACGTACTCGCCCGTGAGCACGGCGATGGTGTCGGTGATGGGGAACGGACCAGAGTGCTTATCTTCTTTGCGCTGAAGCATAGGCGGGAGATGTTCGAAGAACGGGGTAGTGGGCATAGATGATGTAGAGGGCGAAGAGGCACGCGACATGTTGGGAGATTCTTCGTGGGGCTGATCGGTCTCGGTATCGAGAGTTTGTGATTCGGGAGAGGGAAACGCCAGCTGGTAGTTGCCTTCGACGTCGGACTGCTCGATTGAAATGACGGTACCGAGGGGAAGGTTGGCGATGGCGACGACATCCTCTTTGGGTAGCGATGAGAGGATGTCAGCCAACTTGTATTGTCGCTCACCGCGTGAGTGTGCGGCTGTAATAATTTCCTCGCTATAAAGGTGGGGTGCGCTCATGTCGAGGAATGGATGGAAATCCATGGAGCGGCTACTCCGGTCTGGATCGACAGATAGTTCGTGTCCATATTCGCTGACCTCTGACAATACAGAGGATGGGTCTTCCGGTGCTTGTATGCATGGTGGGGTGACGTTTCGTTTGACAACCCGTAGAGGTAACACAGGAGAATCTAAGCGGCGGTGTAGGACACGCTCCGCATAATCGGCTGCTGCGGAAAATTCGTCCTTGAATCGGAACAAAGGGCCGGGAGGCAGAGGCCAGTCAAATTCTTCGACTTCGGTCGATGTTCCCATGATAGAATGAAGGCTGGAGGTGAGACTAATGGAATTGCTGCCGAAGCTGTGGGGCAGGAGGTCGGAGTGTTCGAAGTGTTTCGAATTGGGGGAAGGGTTGTTGGCTGAATTGGCGCAAGGCGTCATTCTTGCAGTGATAACCTGGAGAGGCGAGTCCTTCCTGACGTCCAAGTCGAACAAAGGGTCATCGAGATGGTCGTCAGATTCACCTCGGAGATTATTCTCTGGCGTGGTGATTTTGGCAGGCCGGACGGGCGAAGAGGTTGGCGTCGTCCTTTCCTGGGAGGCGGTAGGAGCGAAATCGACGGGCACCGCTGATAAAGAAGGGAGGCACGGCAGGTGCCCAACGAAGACAGGATCCTTAGCGACAACTTCTCGTGCCATCGCCAGGTGGAAATCCATGATATTCCTCGAAGAGGGGAAAGACCGATTTTCACCCTCAATTCGGCGGAGGCTCCGTGGGGATCGTCTGTTGTAACCTGTGGAGATGAGATGTGAGTGATAATGTTGGCAGGAGTGACGGCGTTGATTACCTGGACGGGGCTCCCAAAATGAGGGTATCGAAGAGTTCAATGGCACCGGAGACGAAACTACCGTTTTCGTAGGTAGGTTCAACGCGGGCTTGGTGTAGCCTTTGGAGAGTTGAGTGATACTGCCATCGATGAACACGACCCATTCACCTTGAGATGATGCACTCGAAGACACAATGGGCCAACAATGGGGCGCAGCCACAGGCAACACTGGGGTTGCAGACCTAGGGGTGTGGTGAAGGATTGTGGTGAACAAACGAGCGACAGTAGTCCAGAGGCTGATAAAGAGAGTGACTATGGTATGGATCGTGATCTTGAAAGAGGCCATGTTCAAGAAGATACAAGAGCACGAGTGACGATCACCCGTGGTTGACACAAATTATATACACCGGAGGCTGACAGCAAGCGACAGGTGGCTGACTGAGGGACCTTGGGATGCGGATAAGGAAGGGTCATGGCATCCTGTGTGGTGGTTACAGGCGAATTGACCGATTGTGAATTGTATGGATCGGCAGTATCAGGTGTCAGCCTATGCCTCAGATCGGGCCAGAATGTATCAAAGCACAAGACATGGAGGGCATTGGCTGTTTACAGTAAGAGACCGCCTGATGATACATACAAAGCACGGGACGAGATCCTAGTCAACCGCAGAAACTCCTTGTGGCCCAGTTAAAACGTCCAAGGGAGCTACCACATCGATCTGGCAGGGAGACATAGCCAACAAGGACCAGCAGTTTGCAGTGAGGCTGACAACTACCCAAAGCAAGATTTGGCAAACGAAGGTGGTCGAGAATCCTATGGAGTCTGTTGGGCAATAGACATGGGCGGCGTGTGTCGTGTAGGCCAGTTTTAAACCCTCGTAGTGTCCTTAACCAGTCTTTTCTTCAAACGATACTGGTAGGTCCTAATTGAAAACAGAAAAGTTGAGAAAACTGAGAGTTAGTACACGGAAAACATTCAACGATTACGTCAGCAG
>CEMM01322017.1:26425-50309 GCA_900068975.1 Hygrocybe conica | reverse complement strand
TGTTGATGATAAGATAAGATAAGTTGTTGGCACCAAATGTCGAACGTTGGAACCTCGGTGACTATGGAGGAACATTCCCGGGTCTATGCAGAGCCATTTTCGGTTTCCGCGCACTCGTGATCTCGAGAAGCACCAGCTCTAGAAGCAAAGCCGGCCATCCGAGCGATGAACGTGGGTTAAAAGCCACGCCTTCCACCTTCTATCATGGTCGTCTGTCTGTCAAAGAATTCCCAAGCGGTGATGGATAAAGGGCGGTCGGGGATACTACAGCTTCCTAGCTTCTCGCTCGGAGTCGCGCTAGCCTACGACCGCCGTGTCCGTTCCAAATGGCCGCACCACCAAAGAAAGGTCTTGGGAGCGTTTCCCTCATATTTGCGTACGTGCAGTACTATTCGAGACGACAGATTCAGCTCTGATCTCACCTTACTACCAGTTGTGGAACTGCATTGTTCTCAGATGGTGTGTTGTCGTGCATCCGACTGCATCGTTATCGTGTTGACTGGACTTGAACCAGGATACGCCAATGGCGTCATCGGAAACGGTTTGTCCAGAGATACAGCTTTGGTTTGTTTAAATTAACGCAGATGTTGGTTCTTTGCTGCCTTTCTCGCAGTCAACACGAGTCAGTTTGCAGTTCGTTGTTTGTTTAATGGAGTTCTCTAATGCCTTAATTTTGAATCGTAGTCTTGAGTCGCATTTTCGGAAAAGCCGCGCTCAAAAACCACAATTACTCAACCACACTGTCCAGCCTTGCCTTCGCTGGGACTATTTTGGGCATGTTGTCCTTCGGCTACCTCTCTGACAAAGTAGGTCGCAAATTTGGAATGGTGAGTGTGCCAACCGTGCTGTTATATATCCCCGACTGACTTCTTTCCAGATGTCAGCCACTGGCATAGTAGCAGTGTTCTCCTTCCTCAGTGCATGTTCCCAAGGCCCTCATGGGGATGTCGGCGGTCTACTTTCCATGCTCAGTGCCTGCCGGTGATTGGTATCCACAGCTAGCCTGTCTGTCGTGATCTTATTCTACCTTTTATCCAGGTTTCTTCTCGGGATCGGAGTGGGCGCCGAATATCCATGTGGCTCCGTTTCTGCTTCGGAACAATCGGAGGAATCTGCGATAAAGAAGAGTGCCCAGCACAGGTGGTTTATACTCGCAACCAGTTTGTATCTTCTTTCCGCTTCACTCGATGAGCTCGGTGTTCATCTATTATCTAAATTAGATGTGATGATCGATTTTGGGTTTGTCATCTCCGCTTTCGTTCCCTTGGTCTTATACTGGATGTGCGTATCCGTGTACSAGCGTGGACRRGTTTCTCAACCCATGACTGCAGTTTCGGTCYCCATCAYCTACACGCCGTATGGCGCGGTTCACTCGCGCTGGGAGTCATCCCCGCTGTTGCCGTTTTTATCTGGCGGCTGAAGATGGATGAACCTGATCGGTACAAAAAAGACTCTATGAAACGCACCAAGATTCCGTATCTCCTTATCATCCGCCGTTATGGTATTAGGCTTGCAGCGATATCAACAACCTGGTGCGTTTTTTCATCGAAATTTCTTTAAACGTCAGATTGATTCTCTTTTTTCCTTGCTTTACTAGGTTCATCTACGATTTCATAGTGTAATGTCCCTCATTTTCAGACGGATTTCCTGCATTCGTTGACTCATCAGTTCTCCCTGGCAGATACCCGGTGCGAACGATTTCGTTATCGTATGATGTTCGTTCCTAATTATTTCTCAAGTTCGGCATCTACTCTTCGACTGTGCTAGATAAGTAAGTATCCAGCATGTTAACTTCTGTCGACATCTTCATGCAGCCTCCAGCATTACCGGATCATCGACATCATTCTCGGTCATCCTTGGATGGAATGTAGTGATAAAGTAAGTCTCTCTCGATCACTCCGCGAAGCCGCTTTCACGAGACCGTAAAGCCTATTCTACATGCCAGGTAACTCGTTTTGGTTACACTGTTCTTTCTTCATTCATTTTTTCGGACACAGGAGCAATCGGTGGTGCATTCATCGCCGACGCCGTGGGAGCAAAGACTACCATGGTGAACTTCACATATTATTTGCTCATGAATGTTCAATTGCTCACAGTGCTCCAAGATATTCGGACTCTTATCTCAAGCCGCCATAGGATTTATCATGAGCGGACTATACAAGCAGTACGATGACTCATTTTGCCTCGGAGAACGGACGAATGGAGCTGATATTATTGCCAGGCTCACGACGCATATCGCCGCATTTGCTGTGTGCACCTCCTCGATATTGTTTCGATGAATCATCGCCTCATCGACTGATATTTAGGTCATATATGGCTTGTTCTTGAGCCTGGGGGAAGTCGGTATGCGTCATGGATCTGCATCGCACAGCACCCTCGTTTTTCATACAATTCAGGTCCTGGAAATTGTATTGGTTTGTTGGCAGCCAAGAGCAGCCCGACCGCCGTTCGTGGCCAATTTTACGGGGTGGCTGCAGCCATAGGCAAAGTTGGTGCATTTGTTGGTGTCTGGGGTACGTATCCTGCATTTCGTGGCCAACTTGCTCCCAATGACAGTCCTGATTTGATAGCATTTCGTCCCATGATCAAAGGTTCACGCCTTTTTTTCTTGCATACATCRCCACAGGACGAGAGCTGACGAGGAACTCCCYGGACAGCTTTCGGAGGAGAGGGTACCGAACGCGGCAACACTGCCCCATTCTTGGTTGGAAGCGGTAAGTTGCCGACTCATCCACTTTAGCAAACATTTCATTCGCCTGTGGGCAGGTCTCGCTATCGTCAGCGCAATAATCACCCTCGTTTTTGTCGTGCCGTTGACGCACGACGGAATGGCGAAAGAGGATAGCGACGTGCGTCCCGGACGATCATATCACATTACTGAAGCACACCCGCTGACTACTCGTGGTCGTCGCAGTTCCGCGCCTATTTGGAGTCCCATGGATTTGATACAACGCAAATGGGATTGATTGAATCCGAGGAGTCTACGAGTTCTCAAGAGAAGCAGAAAGTCGCATCACCGGAGAAAGTGGACGCTGCCGCGGTCTAGCACGAGATTAGTATATTGCTCTCTATCCCGATCACGACGACTCAAGTAGTTGCTTTCTGCTCGAGTACCTGCTTTCTTCGTGTCGATCGTACTGTACTTGTATGCTCATTGTTCCATCGCATCCCCTCCAGGCCCTTTTCCTGTTTTCGATAACTCGTTCCTGCACGATGTCAATGGAAACACATAGAGCAAAGAAGAAGCACCCCGTACCTTAGCTGCACACTGAACTCTTCTTCAATGTCATCGTCGTCCCAATTATCCTCCCACAACTTGTTGCCCCCAGATTTTGCTGCACCTGGCGGTGCTCCTCCTAGATGTGCTAGATCCGTCTGCGAATCATCCCAGTCTGCCAGGGATTCCGTCAGAATGACAAAAAGGTGGGCTCGGAGTTTAGAAGCACCTGCCACAGGAAATTCCTCAAATTCGTCGTCCTCTTCGAGTACACCGAGATGAGGCTGTGCCCCTTCCTCCTCTCTAGCCTGTTCGGCTTTTTTCGGATCGGTAAGTTTGGATGTAGAGGACGCTGCTGGTTCGGAAGACATGGCGAGTGACGCGTCAGTAGGAGCGTGGGAACTTCACGCGCCGGGCCGSCAAAGCAGTACTTGTGACCTTTACTAACATTACTACAAGCGCGTCCTAAACACTACACAAATCGAATCTCGCAGAATACAGAAACAAATTCGAAGGCAAAAACGTGTCTGGACAGAAAATCCCTCAGGTTTCTTGTTTACTCCCACCAACTCCTCCGCTCCCAATATGTTCCACAAATCTCCCTCGATCGCTCACTTGTTTGCCTTTCCTGACGCTTGAATTGCTATCCCTCCCACGCCACGGTGTGAGACTCAGTCGCCTTTTACCCGTAGTCTTTCCGGTTGCTGGTGTAACGGCTGCAGCGGCGGCGCTAGATTCGTCGGCTTTGATATTTTTTTCCTGGTCCAAGTCTTGAATTACTTCACCCTCTTCCAGTCCTGCACCGGGTTTGATCTGCTCCGCATCCGATTTTGAAGTACCTTTGGGAGGAGTGACTTCCTTGCCACTGCTGTTAGACGCCTGGACTTGCTTCTTCTTCTTCTTCTTGTCTTTAGGCTTAGGGGTGCCTACAGGCACTACGTCCTTGCCTTCGGCCTTCATCTCCAAGTAAGTCTCGCCACGAATACGAAGAAATTCCTCGAGAAGCGCAGCATTGCGCCAGTTGGCCTTGAACTGAGCAAGAATGATGTCCCCCACAAACGGAACAAGACCGACAAGTGCCGAGATGCTGTTATTCAGCATCATGCGCCGGACAAGCCAGCCTGGAAGGCTGTAGAAGGTGACTTTTCAATCACGAGTCTTCACAGAGCGATTCATAAGACGTACTCAGCTTCCCGCGCCTTACTGACAACGAGATAATAATTAAGGGCGATATCTGCGACGTCACCAGCTCCAGGGATAATACCTGAAAGGTTGATTGTGAGTGATCTGAACAGCCTATGCTATGAATTCAACAATAACAAGACCCCGACAGAGGATACAACATGGTCGTGAGCTAAGCGCCCATAGATAACGGAGCAGTATGATCCCCGGCATCAAGGGTCACGACGGGTCACGGAGAGGCCAAGTCGAGTTCGAACGGTGGCAGTAGCGAGTCCAGTCTTAACCGCCCTCCTGCCGTGGTGAAGCACAAGGAATGGATTTCGAGCCTACCAATGATGAAAGCCCATCCAAAACGCATGCCACCAAGACTGAAACCTCTGTCGAGATGATACGCGCGACGCTTAACGGCCCTGAGTATCTTCTCATCCCGTGCGGATAGCCCTGGAGGAATCTCGCGCTTTTGGGAATAGACGCGTGAGCGATAATGTAGAGATGGCGAGAGGATCTCTGGGGACCCACCTTTCGACGCTTCTTTCGACCCTTGTTATCTGTGTATTGCTCGTATAGGGGATCCGCCGGTGCATACTGCTCCAGATGGGAAGCAAATAATTTTCTGCCCGCCTTATGAAGAAGTTGAGACTTCATGGTAAGTGGAAGAAAGAGGTAAACAAGAGGATGGAGCGGGCATTTTGTCCGAGGCCAGAGTGATGTCACCACCGTCGGACCTGAAATTAAACCGGATTCAATTTATCAGATAAGATGATGATTCTTACATAAGCATTTGACAAAAAAACCTTTGTTCTCCACCAAAAATGCGAACGACACTGGTCCGATTGGCAGAGTCTGTGACCATGATGCCTTTAACTGTCAGAGAGGTAAGCGCAAGTTTGCTACCACCAATACCGTACGTCTTCGTCTTCGTACTTCAATGAATGTCCGTGACTCACCGTACGTTGCCCAGCTTGTATCGGGAGTTATTACGTGCTCATCGACGTCTACCTCCAGAAATGCGCTCGCTTGGGGATGCGTACGTGAAATCAGGTATGTCGCCTTGTTGTTGGCGTCGCTATTCCATACCATTTGGCCACACCAGAATTCCGACGGCACAAGGACGCCAGCAACCCAGTTCACGTCATGGGCTTTCTGTCGCAGTGGAAAATGTACCTGGACGAGTTGCCGCGCAATCCCAATACAGACAGTTTCGCGGGAAAGAGGTTGGAACCAGTATTGTTCGAGAAGGTGAGCATCTCGAACGTCCTCGGATATGGTTTTCTTCTGACCACGCGTTTTAGATGTCAGCAGAACAGCTGGGTCAGTTATACGAGCTCATGCATGCAACCAAGGGTGTCTGGAAATCCGCCAAAAATGACCAAGGCGAAAAATAATGCTGGATCACATGATTAAGCTATCTATTCCCCTACTATGTCCGAGACTCGCAATGCTGTATGTATTCTTCGTTGTTCACTCCGTAAGGATGTTGATCAGATGTCGATCTGTACTGCTCAACAGAAAGTGCCCTCTCAGACTGCCCCCTACGCCAGTCTTCCTAGTGCCAATAGCGCTCTATTTGAGGCCAAGGCCAGAAGTGGTGAAATGAGAACCCATTAGAAGAAAGGACATGAGTGTTTACCATTTCATAGGCTTGACGTTTGCTCAAATCGCGGGCGCTATCGAAAGGGATGAAGTGTGGTTAGCAGCGGCTTTTTATGGTCAGGTGCGGAATGCATGCAAGACCATCGATGGCGATTGGACTGATAAGCAGGCAATGCCCAATAGGCCAAGTTCTCTGCGGAAGAGCTAAAAGCGGTTGCATTTGTGCTCTCAGTCGATCCGAGCTCGTTGAACGCCGAGATTGGCTCGCACTGGTGGCCCCATCGAGGACTCGGTCCTATACCTCCCACAGATCCAGTTATCTACCGTTTATACGAGGTATGTCATTCAGGTGCTATGATCAGTGGCGGCTTCGCATATTCGCATTGTCAGGGCGTCCTTGTATATGGCGAGGCAATCAAGGTAAGGGTAGCAACCCATGTACATCGAATAAAGTGACTCACCCAGTTCACAGGCCATCATACACGAAAAGGTATTTTGTTGTTCAGGCAAGAGGGCGATATCACTGACGACATTTAGTTCGGTGACGGTATCATGTCGATGATTGATTGTCACGTCAATATTCGCAAAAAGGAAGATCCCAAAGGCGACCGTGTCGTACTAACATTTGAGTGAGTCACCTGAACAAGTCCTCCGAGATCAGTCTGACACATGCAGCAGTGGAAAGTTTCTGCCTTATGCGAAGTGGTGATTATAACCTGTAATATCCGCGTTCCACAATAGGACCTGCGATCTTTTGTGTTCGTCGGTGACGCCCCACTCATTCGGTATTTTCGTTCCGACAGAAATTTCAACCCTGCCACAGTGCGCCGTGACTGGTGGCTTTGACATGAAATTGCCACAATCCCGTCTATATAGTGCGCGATTCTCGTGCACGCGTCTTTCCCAGAGCACTCATCGTTTGATTCAATCGGATCCTCTCCTTTCGTTATCTCGTTATACATTCTTCGCTCCTCGTCGACGAGGCTATTTATCTTAATCATGTTCAACCGCAGGTACCCCTACGTCAATGCGCCGACAGCCTACGATTGGTGGGGCGCACCCCGGGATCCAGTACGCGCCGCTTTAGTTGGACCTCCGATGGCAACCTTCCCGCGACTCGAATACCACCCTCCTGAACGAGTGCGATTGGACGAGACCATTGACCCTCCCTTGACTGACGAGGAGGTGGCCTCACTTCACTCGCGTCCAGGTTCAATCAGTGATGTCGGATTCAATTTTACATATGATCCGCATTATATGCCAGTATACGATCCTGCAACTTATGCAGACGCGTTGGAAACCGTGAGTACTATATAATTCGTGAGCGCCATCTCCGCGATACTGAACGTGCGCGTGGCAGGGACGGCGCCAGCCAGCTGACACCCTTCAAGCACATCGGCCCACCACCACCCCTCAAGCGCAGCTGCCCTCTACCTCTCAGCCGCAATCGCCCACTACGCCTCGACGTTCCGCGCGTCGTCATAAACCCAGGATTCCATTCACCATCGACGACAGTCCCAGTCCCCACCGCACCCATAAGGCTCGTAAGAGTCTTACGTGCCGGGACACCCTCAATATTGAAGTCTTGAGTCGCCGTCCTACAATGGCTCCTCCTAAGGAAATTGTTCGATCGAACTCACGGTATAATCTCCGTTCCCTAATGTAACACATTCTTTGTAAATCTTGTCTCTACTGGAATCGAGATGCTGAGATATGGATAAGGCCGGCCCGATCAACCGTTGCTTGGAACCCAACTTGAAGTTTGATGAGGCTGACTTGTGTCGCTTGCAGGTTCATGCCACAGGAAAGTGTTTCTGACGGCCCTGTTGCGGATCTGGCTAACTGGCAATATTAATGTCATGACTCGGGTGGCAAACACTTGATCTCAACTTTTTCCCCATCTTTGAAGCTAGCTGAGCTATGCCCCAATATTCCCATCAATATTCTCGCATTTCCTGTTCACCGGCTTCTCCGCCATTGACATCTGCTGGTCAGAATTTGCAAAGTCCCCATTATCCGCACCTTGCATGGCTGGATTCGGACGATAGCCCCCTGATCTCCTTCCAGGCGTCCTCAGGCTCTCGGGGAATTCAGGAACTCACATGCGAACGTGACGCCATGGATATATGGAGCCTAAATTTCCCTATGACGTCGACGACAATCAGGCATTCTAGTTCGATATTACCAGGACTTACCGGTCACCATCTACTTGATCCAAGCAGTTCGAAACCCGACGCAAACTCGGCCACCACGGTTGAGACTATCGCGAGCAAATTACACGCTTCGGACATAGACGATGACCCATACGTGAAAGTTGGAGAAGAAAACCGTGACCCTTCGGTTGCCAACATCCATCGATGTCCTCGCCTACTGCCAATCACTCTGGGTGGGTCGCCCTCTCCGATAGAACCCCTCCCGCCGCCTTTCTTGCCGGCACGTGCACCAATCACTGAACTGGACGAGTGGAGAAATTCTAGTGCAAAGGACTCGTATTTCAGATCAAGCAATGTCTCTGGAACAGTTATTGGACTTGGTGTTGTCCTGCCTTCGCTTAGCATGCCGCAGGAGGTTTCACTGCCCACCAAAACAGCGGCCACGGTAGCGTCAGCCACTCCGAAAATCCATTCCCCTTTGACACCCCAACGTGCGCAAGTGCGATCGCCTCATTGCAAAGATGAAGGACGCAATCCTGGTCTGTCGATCGCGTCGCCACTCCAAAAAGCATCTCCCCTACATCATTCAGCGTGTCGGTCCACTCAAGCGTCGCCAACCATTGATCCAATACTCCGGCACGCCGGTTCGCATCCCTCGCAAGCCCATGCGATGCCCAGGCCATCTTCCCCGGACTTGAAACATTTACAGGGTAGAACCGCAAGAAAGAGACCGCGATCACGATCCATCAGGGCACCAGAGAATACGCCACCAACCCCGAAGTCTCCTCAAATTGTGGAGAAGGCAACGATGTCCCCATTGATGACATCCACCAATCAGCTTGACGCCAGTCACGTCTTGCTGCAAGGCACATCGGGCCAAATCCAATTCAGAGAGACGTTCCCTTGTCATTTCTCTGGACAAGATACACAATCCTGGGTGCATTCGGCTCTACACGAAACATCCCTCCGAGCATATCCTACCTCCCCAGCATTTCCTCACATGGCGACACTGCAGTCGCCGTTCCGCAATTATTCCCCAGGCACACTCGATGCCTTGCTACAGCAGGAGATGCTTTGAAAGGTATCGAATATTAGTGATGAGGTGCTCATGTACGTCGATTGTTGACGGCGACGGCGGGTAGCATAGAATTTATCGTGACTTTGCTCGGGTTTTCTGGATAATGTGAAATTCCATCGTAGTCGCTTTGAGGTGTCTGATAATCCGTCTCCGAGCTGTCCTGTTAGAATGTGATTTTGTAAGAAATAACGACAGGTTCCGGAAGAAAGCGTTCCATGTCTGTTGCGTGCATAATGTATCCTACCCAATCCCAGTAGCAGCAGGTGAAACCAAAAAAATGTCAGCAAATCTCTCCCGATCGAGGCAAGATCGGTGTTATTGGGGGTCTGCAGCTTCCTCAGTATCATCAGCCTCTTCCTCCTCCACTCCAACGCTAGCTTCCTGATACTGATAACGGAGAGTTAGCACCGTACAATACAATCATCTAACGACGTACTTGCTGATACTCGTGACTGGAGCAAAGAAAGAAATATCAGCAACCCCATGTCCCGCTCTTTTGATTGGACAGACTCACATGAGGTCATGAGCATTGCTCTCGGCTTCAGAAAATTCCATCGGATCCATGCCTTCTCCTGTGTACCAGTGCAGGAAAGCACGTCGCTTGTACATGGCAGCGAACTGGGGCAGTCATGGTTGCATCAACTTGAAATGAGCATACTCCAGAAGGAGCGCACCTGTTCCTGGGTGCGTTGGAACACAGCCTGTATCGCCGTCGAATTCGATAGCGCGATAGCAGCCTGGTGGAGAGAAAAGCATAAAACAGGTCGTCATGTTTTCCAAAAAAGAAGACATACCTGAGTCTGGCCGACAGGGGGCACAGAGCAGAGCGACACTGAAACATTATCCGGAATCCACCTCGAAAGGGAGATCAGAGTAAATTTGTTGCCTCCTATTGCTTTCACTTACTCAACGAAATGCTGAGAATCCCTTTTTTGTATGTCAAAAATGGTCGACTGTTGGGGATTTATGATTGACAAGATATCTCGACAGCGACGCAAGTTACAGTACCTCTACCTGATCACATAGCAGTCAGTTACCACTCTGGGAACGGATATGTGCACTTACTTCCTGGGAAGAAACTTTGCCACGGAAAATAGTTGCTGCAGTGAGATAGCGGCTATGATTGCGATCAGTTGTGCAAATCGCGACCGGGGTCGCAGGAAATATTCTCACCCCATTTGAGGATCGCAAGCTACAAGAAGATTCTTCTTGTCAAACAACCTGTACAAGCAAGTCATAAGAGGATCAAGATGACTAAGGCTTTACATACGCATGCGCTAGTTCAGCGATCGAGTTCCTGTGGAATGCATTGCTGCTTATGTCGTGTAGTGGCGCATAGCTGGGCATCAAAAAATGAAGCTACGGAAGGGTTAGTCTATGACGTCGGGGTCAATATTGTCCACGAAACTCACTCGAGGGAAGGGAACCAGATTCATTCCGAGCTTGCGAAGATCGCTGGCGCATCACATGAGCCTGACTTGCACGAAGACGGGAGATTGCTCTCGTACCCATTCAACTGGCCCGGGAATCGGAGACAAGTGCTGACGCCACACATCACCCTAGATATCAACTACGAGCGATGAGAAGGGGCTTTATTGCTGTATCGAGATATAAAACAAACTCCATTGAGATCTTGAAAGGTCGGGCTCTTCACCTTAAGGGCTCGGACAGCGATGTCATACCTAAACAAATGATGAGCGTGGATCGACACAATCAGTGGACTACACGAACAAGGCCTCGTTGTCGACACAGATCGTGAGATCAGAGCCTTCGAGCAGTTGGTGGATTGAGAGTAGGGCATTGTAAGGCTAAGGGAGGGAGCATGCAGGTGACCTGAAAGGCGAAAAGCTCAATGTCTGACCTCGACGACGGTTTCCGAAACCTGATGCAGATAAGTCACAACGCGACAAAGGAGCCAGTGAACAAACTGACCTTGGGCGATGGAAATATCGAGAAGGTGGAAAGCATTTTGTCCGGGAACTCCTGCCACATTTGCAAGGCGTGAATTGATCGACTCCGAATCAACACATAACTGACGAACCTCTCTTAGCTTTGAGATTAAAAGGGAACCAAGACCAGCACCAGTCCCGCCTCCAAGAGAATGGAGGAGCTGAAAACCCTGCAATGCGTCACATCCTTCGCTTTCTTTACGAGCGACGTCCTATAGATGCCGTTGAAAGGTTACAGATACTATTTGTGCCGATACGAGACGCACCAAAATGGTTTCGATGAGTTCAGCACCTAAACGGAGCATAAATTCCGCAAATTCTCAAACGATATTGTTGCATACCCTCTGTGTAATCTAAAAGTACGAATTCAGGATTATTGAAGATCCGAGAATGAAATTCAGTGCACCCACAGCCTTTCGCCCAGTTATTCCCAGCTCCAGTCTCCCCGGTGATAAAGGTATCAGGCCGAAACAATTCCCCCAATGGTCCGGATCGAAGCTATATCACATTCATCAAGTAATGCTAAGCTGCCGACGAGGAGACAGGCCTACGCGATCACAGACGCCAGCTTCTAGGTCGACCTGGATACTGCGCGGGATATACTTCGGTGTGCCCGAATTGACTTCCTGAAAGTACACTCCAACCTTGGGTTATACGATTGAGCGTTATTGACCTGCGTAGGAGAGCATCGGGGTGCTTACTCGTGCGATCTGCAGAGGATCTGTGCCCTCGTAATGCTACAACATGGGTGATCGTCAATGCCGTGATCTGCGGATCCAGCACTAGTACTGCAAATGACGTACGCCTGAAAGATCGAGGCCGTGCTCTTTCAGGACCACGGACCAGAAAGTTTCCCCTACTTGATTGCCAGCCTAAAGACACTGCATGAAACCACTTCATCAGGCAATAATCCCTCTGTATAGCCGCACCTGACCGGTCTTCAAACATCGAATTTGTTGTGAGTCGCAGACGTGATAGAAGAGTCGTAGCCTTTACCTGTATGTTGATTATTTCACGCGACATGTTGGCAGAAACGGACCCTTTCGAGCTGCTGCTTCATCCAAGAAAAAAATTATATCTCGCGTGGCCTCACGTGGCTCGGAGCTCACAAACTCCGCACCGACAGAGAAATACTACTCAGAAAATCCAGTGTATCATGCATTAGTACAGCGTCATGTCGTGGGTCGTAAATGGCATAATCTATCCACCAAGTCTAATATCGATGGCCTAGCTTGCGGGGAAAATGTCCAGCAAATGTCCAGAATTTCCCATATGTCGTCATGGAGTGCGTCAACAGGTAGGTCATCAGGTCCAGCGGGTTTGACGTAGTTCATGACGTCAAGAATGACCCAACAGTCTTGCCACCGGTGCCCGTACGGCAGCTTGCTTGTCAGAAGCTATTAAAGAACCTATAAGCAAACAAATCAAGCTTCGAACGATGTCTACGCAGACCTCATATGAGGTGCATCCAAACGACCATATATCCGAGACCCGAGTTACTGAGTGAGCCGGTGTGAGTTGGTCATCGAACTCTGCGTTGCCAACAACGATGAGCTCAGGCGCTTGCCATCGTACGCATCCTCCCTGTGTGGACGTGACATTCCCTGTCGACGTTACCAGTTCGTCAATGACTTTGGAGAGACCGAAGTCGCTAACGACGGCGTGGTGATCATCTGTTATCAGTACGTTGTTCTGCGCATCATCATTATCTTTAATGATCGGGGTTGCGAAGAAGAGTCGAGGTTACTCACTGCCTTTAGGTCGCCGTGAACTATGGGTGGTTTCATCGTGTGCAGATATTTGAGGCCGTTGGCAACGTCCCGAACCTTGAAAATTAAAGATGAGTCCCGGACATTGAAAGATTACGTCGGGACGTATTACCAGCGCGAGTCGATCGGCATCAGGCTTCTTACTCTTCAAATAAGACACAGCACTGCCGTTTTCATACCACGCCATGACCATTGCTGGCCGTCCACCTATGTGGTATGTGGTGCCAAAGAATTTTGCAATGTTTGGATGGGAGAGCCGATGCCAGATGTTGACCTCGTGGTCGAGACGCTGCGCTTTATGAGCTGCTAAATACTTGCTATAACACTGACCGATGTACATTACCTTCCTGAGTCGACCGCTGTTCAAGTCTTGTCTGGTTAACACGCGCAAGACCTTCACGGCAACCTATAGCAGTCGCAATGTGACCTTGAGCGAGCGTGTAAAACATAAGACGTAGGCACCCCACCGGATGAATTATAAATTTTCGACGACCTGCTTCGCCATCAGTCGAACACTCCCATTCACCGTAATGTATGTCAGAAAATCCTCCGTGAGCAATGGCATGGAAGTCGGGGGTCTGCACGCTTCCCGTAAGATTGGCAACTCCAACGGTCGAGAACGTCGCATCCAATGATGTGGTAAGCGCTTCGATCAGAAGATCCTCGTCTGGTTCCAGGAGGCACTGTGGATGTTTACGCGGCGAACTCGATGGTTCTCTATTGCTCAGAGCGGTGTCTTCGGAGCAGGGCTCGATGTTGATCGTAATTTCCCCATACCCAGAATCCTGCAGATTTTCTTCATATGCTGGCGGATCATCGGATTGGCAGCCCTCAACATAAATGCAATCCGATTCAAAGATGAGGTCAGACTTCTTGTCGGGCCGACTGTCACACTTGTGATCCCAGCAGATCACTGGCGAGCACTGATACTTGGGCAAGCCATTTAGCGCTAAACATCGCGGCGTGTCAAAATTCGAGTCATATACCTTATTGTGGAATCAAATGACAGGCACTCACCGAAGCTATGCATTATTTCGCCCATGGTTGATCGCCTAGCCAGTGCGAGTGAGTTGTGATAGACACTTGGAGCTGGGGGCGAAGGAGGGGCCTTAGTGGCGCAATCCCGAAGGCTTCCGATGCACCCAAAAGATATATACCATCCGGCCGACCCGGCGCTTGTCGACCTCGAGGCAAGAAATGCTGTATGTTCCAAGACCTATTTAGTCGTTCTTATCACAGGCCCGGAGGCTATGTCAATAGCTATCCAGGGACACTTGCTTAGTACATACCAGGGAGGTAAAGGGTGCTAAAAGCTAGGGACCTATACAAATACAAAATTGAAAGAATTCGAGCCAAGGAGCGGAGAAAGCAGGAAAAATTGGACCATGGCCACGGATTGAGAGTTCGGATTCACATGCAATGTCCGGAAGGTGCCTGAAGTTTTGAACCTTCAGGACCAAGCTTCCACACACCGTTTATCGGGTCGACGGCTGTTTCGACCCTTGCAATCCAGCTTGCCGCAGTCCTGACACACGTTCATACAAAAAGATCGTCCTCCTTTGCCTTTGCAGTCTTGAGAACCGCACTTACAGCAGTGACGAGTTCTCTTCTGAGAAGGTTCCATCGACGTTGTGTCAGACGTGCCAGTTCCATCAGCCGCAAACGTGAATGGCCTCTTGTTGATCGTGTTGTGATTTGGGTCGGTCGTGCTGGCAGTAATTTGAGCAGGACCGGGAGTTTGATTGGTGAGAGGTTGCTGGAAGTATGTGTAGTAACCGTAGGGGAGATTGGGGTAAGTAGTTTGTTGAGGAAGGCCAAAGGACTGCGCAGCAGTCGGTGGTGGGACAGCGACAGCCGTTGTGGTTGGGGTAGGGTTGCTAGGACCTGCAGTTGGTAAAATCGGATTAGGCACCGGAGTGGTGGCTTTCCAGGTGTTAGTGAACGTTTCGCTCGTGTTCTGGAAGGGGGATGAGGCATATAGATGATAACTGATGAGATATAGCTTACATCCGTCTTCTCCGTGACCGCAGTGGTGACTATCATACGCAAACGGGGATCACTGTCGTCCTGCGGCATGACTGTGCGTGTACGAGTGTCATCTTCCTCCTCCTCCTCTGGTTCGTCCGCTTCTTCTTCTTCGAATTTGTCATTGTCAACGACTCCTCCTTGGATGGCTCGGATTATTTGAAAGATAGCATCCTTGTCCAAGCCGACCTTGAGGCAGCCCCTGACCATATTCCAAAGAGAGCGAGAGACACCGAGGGCTTGCCAATTCCAAACATTCGGCCCACTTCCTGAATACGCCTCCCCTTGCATTAGATGAGCAGGGAACTCATCTTTGAGCCTAGGCGGGAGAGATCGCAAGATTTCATGATCGGTGCTTGCAAATTTCCGACCCTCTGCGGTAGTGTTGGCAACGCAGGTGGGACTCTTGCAAACATATTCGCAACCAATGACGAAAAAGGGATTCTCCAGATCATATACTTTGATAGGGCCGGACCGGATACGACCCTTGTTGATCAATGGTGCGGAACAACCGGGACAAGCTATTCCGTTGAAAACGAGTGGCTGTGGATCCCAGTACAAGAAACGATGCTCCGACGGCGTGCGAGGTGTCGACGTCGAGGCGGTCAACGAGAAATATGACGGGGAGGATGGAAGCCAAAAAGTTTTGAGAATGGAATACAGAGACGGGATGGACTGCGATGCTTTGCCCTGCTCTGTCTTGGGAGCGAGAGAGACGAGATGAGATTTGAATGCTTCCTCGACGCTCGGACCAGCACTGGAGGTTGGATTTGGAGCAAAGAGAGCGCTCAAGAGGTTGGCAAGAAACGCGGACGGTTTGGTTCGTGCAAGTTCCGCCCAATGGTTGCGATCCAAATTAGGGTCGACGGTGATCTGCGGAGCAGCAGGATACGTTGCTTGCCATTGGGGCTGAGGACCAGGCGGTTGGCCAAAATAAACCTTGAATAAATGTCGTCAAGCAGTTGGATGAAGGGGAATGGTGACTTACCCCATTGAATACTGAAGCGGAGCTAGGCGGCGGAACAAGTGCAGCCTCCAGTTCCCCACCGAACTTGGGTGGGGCACTTTTACGGGGCCGTGCAGACCGTCGAGGGCCGACCGAGCCCGCAGGAAATCCATCCTTGCGAGGACGACCGACGGGGCGCTTGATCTTTGGAGCAGGAGGAGCAAGATCGACGCTCTTCTTTCCACTGCCCTTGGGTCGACCTGGACGTCTCTTTACTGGGGATGAAGAATCACCCACGCCAATATTATTGGCATTCAAAGTGCTGGCCATTTCCTGCACCGACGGTGCGTCAGGGTGGCCGCCCATGGCGAGCGGTGCACCGGGCAGAGAATTGTCCATAGTTTGGACGACCTGGCAACATAAGGTTGGTATGAGAATGCAAAAGAGGGGGAAATGTGATGGCGGGATGAATATTGGAAGGGCTCAATTGGGACACAGCAACCATAACGAAAGAGTGGACGAAAATATGGTGACCAAAAATTATGATAAACAAATACGAAAAGCAGAGAATGCTGAAAAAATTCTGGGAATAATATAGCTCACAAAAGGTTTGATTTGACAAATATCCCGCTTTTACTTGCTGGTTCTGACCAAAAGTGACGCTGGGAGGACGAAGGGGGCGATTTTGCGTGCGTCGTTCAGGGAGGTTAACCGTGGGAAATCAGCCGGGATGCGTCTCCGTTGGAGGTACCGGAGTTTGAATATTTTTTAATCTTTATTTTCTTCCTCCTTGCGGCGGTGAGTGCTGTTCATCCAAGCTTACGGGTCCAAAGACCTCTTTCCAACGTGATGACTCTAACCGAGTCTTAGGAAGTGCCGTCCGAATGCTTCTGCTCTTGTCGATAGTCGGTTCTCTGAATTTTCCTTTTCATCCGTCTTTTCCCGCGTCGTCAACGATCGTTGACCGTATGCATCCAGATCGGATTACCAAGGACCTTTTCGCGTTATAATCAAATACGGTGCATCGACACGACAGCAACCTTATAGAACTTCTACTTTACATACCCAACGCTTTCACATATCCCAACGGATTGCTGGCTCCGTAGAAACCTCGGAGCATTATTGTAATATTTGTGGCAAATGCCAATCGATTAGATAATATACTGGTACGATCATAGGTACTGCCATCATGTCCAGCACCGACGCATTTCCCTTTGACCTCAACACCTTTAAGAGGTTTGGACGGCACAGTGCTTACTGCTGCCATGTCATTGACTGACTGGAATTTATGTGCAGATTCCCACTCGATCCTTCCCAACCCCAGTTGACGGATACGCAGAGATCTGATTTGCAACACAACATCCACCTTCTGCGTGATGCTATCGTACTCTTCACCGCTACTGGTGCAGCCAGGGGCGTGAGCGGACACACGGGTGTGTTGATCCTCTTCTGATAAATTTATATTTAATGCGCATACAGGCGGTGCTTATGACACCGTGCCGGAGGTGTGCATGTTACTATCTTTGATCGAACACTCGGACCACTTCTATCCTGTTCTGTTCGATGAAGCAGGTCAGTGGCCATTTATCTTCGTGCTCATCGCTCCTGCATCTTGCATAGGTCACCGCGTTGCGACTCAGTACATCCTCTCCGCTCTTGAAGGCGCTTTGCCTGCAGAACAATTACTCCATTATCGCGCCGCTCACTCGAAGCTTCCTGGTCATCCCGAATTTGGTTTGACTCCTGGTGTCAAATTCTCCTCTGGTCGTCTAGGACATATGTGGCCTCTAGTCAACGGTGTCGCGATGGCGAATCGCGACAAGGTCGTGTTTTGTCTTGGATCTGATGGCTCCCAGCAGGAAGGAAACGACGCGGAGGCTGCTCGGCTAGCGGTCGCTCAGGGGCTGAACGTCAAACTGCTGATTGACGATAATGACGTCACCATCGCTGGTCACCCGTCTCAATATCTTAAAGGATACGATTTGAAGAAGACACTCGAGGGCCATGGTCTTAAAGTGGTGGTGGCTCAAGGCGAAGACATCGATGCCCTGTGGGCTGCCATTTGCACCGTTGTCAACCACCCAGGTCCCGCAGCAGGCACGTTCAGTTATCTCTAATCGGCAACATTATCTGAGGTCCCGATCTTCAGCTGTCTTAAAACGAGTGATGGCTCCTGGTACCAGTTCCGCGTTCTACGGCGTCACGTCCGCTGATGGCTTCCGCAGGTGTGCCTGATATCCAGGGCAGTACACATGGCCACGACGTGATTCCTGTCAAGTCTGCACTCAAGTACTTTGCTTCGCGAGGGTACCCTGAATCTTTCGCATCGGATATTCTCTCAGCGATCAAGCCCGCATCATTCGCGTACGAGTATCGTGGTTCCTCTAAAGAGAAGGGAGCCAACCGCGTCGTATTCGGGGAAGCTGTCAACCTCGTTCTTGACAAGTTGAGCAAGGAGGAGGCGGTGGCGAAGGTCATGGTCATCGATAGTACGTACATTTTAGCATTCACGCCGCATATACTAAGCGAACTCTTTGCACAAGCCGACTTGGAGGGTTCGACGGGCCTTAAAGTGATTCATCAGAAGCATCCTGAAGTATTCGTTCCATCTGGAATCATGGAAAGAGGTAATTTTTCCGCCGCGGCTGGTTTCGGGTTTAGCGCAGAGAAGTTTGGCGTATTTTCTACATTCTCTGCCTTCTTGGAGATGGTTATATCCGAGATCACCATGGCCCGCCTCAATAACTGCAACGTACTGTCCCATTTTTCGCATTCCGGAGGTATGTATGTATATTCTTATAACGTTTTGCGTACGACTGACAGCTCCTGATCTAGTCGATGAGGTTTGTCCATACCACACCATGGTCGTACCCGTGTCTAATCTTTCCTCCCGTAGATGGCGGATAATACCTGTCACTGTAAGCGCTGACCTTCGCTTGACTGCTCTCGCCATGAATGTTGACCCCTGATACAGTTGTACGCGAAGCCATCTTGTCTCTCCCATGCACTCACGTTCTCTACCCCGCTTCTGATAGGGCGTCAACAACTTCTTTGCTGACAATGGCCTCTCCGATACGGAGTCGCGACTCTACTTCCCCGCCGATCCTGCTCAGATGATTGCTATCGTTCAACACGTCTTCTTTGAGAAGGGTATACGCTTCATCTTCTCCACTCGTGCCAAAGTGCCCTGGATTCTCAACACTGATGGGAAGAAGTTCTTTGAGGCCGACTACAAGTTTGTTCCAGGAAAGGATGAAGTCATCGTTGAAGGAAAGGCCGGCTACGTCGTCTCTTTTGGAGAAATGTTGTACCGATCATTGGACGCTGTCTTGCGGTGCAGAGAGGAGGGTATTGACGTCGGCTTGATCAACAAGCCCACCCTGAATGTCATTGACGAAGAGGTTTGCTTTGATGTTTGGTCTGCTTGATGATAACGCTCAGCTTCTTCACAAGATTATCAAGAAGGTCGGCTCTAGTCGCTTTGTTCTCGTCGCCGAGTCGTACAACCAAAAGACGGGGGTGAGCACTTCTTTTTATCTGCAGTCGCACGTATGCAAGATGTCTTTCTCTTCTAGCTTGGTTCCAAGTATGGGACCTGGTTGCTGGAACGTGGGCTGACGCCCAAATATGCATACATGGGCACAGTCAAAGAGGGTGAGTGACCGTCGATGTAACGTCAATCTTCCACCCGTGACCATATTTCCGACGCAGGCTGTGGTGGTCTCGACGAGCAGATTCCGTACCAAGGACTCGGCCCTGAATGTAAGCGATCTCTAATTTTGACATCACCAAAGCTAAATTTTCGGCTCGACAGCAATCGCCGCCAAGATCAAACAATTGTCGATGTGATCACTTTCATCGTGGAGTGAAAAGAGCGCTGCTAGCTATCCTGTTGTAAGAATACTTTTGTGCGAATGAACAATGAGAAAAAAAAGTCAACGTCCAATCAACACCGCTTACGCAACATTCAGGGTCTTGCACGTGCTCACAAATTGCGATGAGCCAGACCAAGCGTCCCTCGCGTCCCACGATGAGGAGGACAGCGCCAAGGACATCCGCTACCAACCAAGCATCCAAGGTCACTGACTTTTTCACGCGTAAATCAGCTGGAGATCCTCCCTCTGCTCTTCGCGCAAAGAGCTCGCTACCCCGAACATCCGCCATACGCGACACCAGCGCGGCAGCTGGAAAACTTGGATCCGAACGCGAAGTCATTTCCGTATCATCAGATTCACACATTTCGGTTTCCAGTGGTTCCGTCGTCTTTCTCTCCCGGACGACAAAGGGCTCGAAGACGAAGCCCAGCGCTACCGCAGCTGCAGATTCGAGTCCCCCTTGCGTCAAGCAGCGCACTGCCGCTACAACGTGTAATCCGGACACTTCACCGAAACTCCCTTCCGCAAAAGCTGCGCAGATCCTGAAACCTTACATTGACTTGCAACAGCGCCCGTCGACCCCGAAAAAACCCAAGTCCACAAAGCGCAAGAAAAAGATCGACAGGGACTCTGACGTGGAGTACCTGGACACCGCAATATACGTCCCGCGGGCCCCCTCTTCTCAGGTCGTCCCTGCCACCCCGGCGCTCTACGTATCGGGCTCTCCGAGCCCTTTGCAAACTTGCCCTTCTGAGCAAGATTTGCAAGGGCCAGTGCGGACACCGCCGAAGAAGAAGCAGCGTCTTTCTGCCCCTGATTCCCGTGCCGAGGATACCGTGGACTTCGTGCCGAGCAGCCAGGAGGACGAACAAGGCCTCGTTGATCCTCCGAAATCCGGCCGAAAAACCGTGGATGAGGTGGAGGATATCGTCTCACGCTGGCGACAGGCGACATTGATACCTTCCAATGAAGTCCCGCATGTCCCAGATGATCTATTTGGTGCTGACACCGACGTGTATGCGGACTATCCACCCCCTGCTCCAGACCTTGATGCCGATATGCTACTGGCGGAAGAATCTAGACCTTCTTCCTCAACCTTTCCCGACGTCGCGGCCAACGGGCCCTGCATGACTTTTTTCACATCTTGTCCTGGTACACCACCCCGAGAGCAATTCGATGTGGCTCAGGTGGACTCTACCTCCAACTCAGTGCTACCATCGACGCCCGTGGCTCTGAACGCGGAATCCAAGGCTGCCCAGATCATAGCCCAAATCAAAGCCAACGCATTCCAAGCCAGATACTCGAGCCCGGAAAACGAGGTCATAACCGAAGTTCCAGATTTGGAGGACAGCAGCGACGAAGAAGAGGATATTTTTTCCATGAACCGACCGCCGAGTGTGACTCACGCCGACAGGTGACAGTTGTTTCCGTCATGATGGTTCTATCCGCTGATTCTATGTTGTCTCAGATCCTATAGCGGGCATCTCAGCTCCCCTCTGAGCAGCCTCCCTACTCCAATGAAGCGGTCGCCGTCTCCACCCCGTTACAGTTTGCGCTCGCGCGGTGCGCCAAAACATGTTTCAGCTGTGATGAAAGATGGAACAGAGGGTGCCGCGACGAAAAGAAGCGCTTATAAACGTGTCCAGGGCATGCGTCAGGCCTCTAGCGTCACGCTTGGGAGCGGCAATTCAACCGCAAAGCCGTTGCAGAATAAACGGGCCGAGGATCCCCTGGATATACTCCTCAAAGAGAAAAAACAGGCGGAAAAATCTGGAAAAGGCATCGAGGCGTTTCGTCTCGCAGAGGCCGCAGTCGAAGATTGGACCAACGAAGAAGCTGCCTTGGCAGCTGTCCGCGAAGGTCGTGACCTCAACTATTCCGACGATGATATATTCGGAAGTCCAGCAGGTAGCGCGAGCGGCAGTTTCCTCGATCCTGAGGAACGGGAGAGACTATTCGGAGGAGAGCGTGGCAAGGCTATCTTCAACATCTTGGGTAAGGACCAGAAGAAGAATCAGTCTGTCCCCGCGCAAGTGGCAGGAGTGTTCTTTTGGGAGGAGGATTGGCAGATGGGCGATCGTTTGGAGGCCACGTCGGAGTTCCGGTCATGGACACCTACTGTGGATCCCCACCCTCTCATCAGGGATCTGAAGTGTGCAGTTGAGACTGATCGTGCGTGTGCCATCCATTCGCAGGCGCTTTCTATCATTGATTTCTGACTCCAGAAATTGCGCATGCAACGCTTTTGATTAACTCTGGTGTTCTAGCGTCGCCACACTCTCGCCTTGCGGGCGCCACCATGTTCTTACTCGACCTTGGTTAGTCTCCCACAACTTCCCAATCTCCTGTTGTCCAACGTTTTGCTTGCAGCCCTTTCCGCCCATCCTATAACAGATTGCGCTTTTCGTGCACTATTGCAACATCTCAACAATGGTCACAAGGCACACATACCCCTCTCAGTCGTGATTCATGCTCTTCTTCGTTTTGGCGCCAAAGCTTCCGTCTTTGAGAGCGTTGGCTGGGCGGTACCTCAGATTCCAGAGAAGCGGCTTACATTCCAGGCTCGTGCAAATATTGTACGTCGTCTGATCATCATCTTGACTGACGCTGCACGGTGAAGTCACATTTTCCTATTCCTTTGAGCTAACTTCCTGACGACATACCGCAGAGTGCACGCATTATCGCAACGCGAAGTTCCCGACTTTCTCATGGTGTTGCAACTCCTCTACATGGATGCATTGACTTGCGCCGATATGAGAAGAGACTTGATGTTGGCAGTTGATGCTGTTTGTCAGAGTCTCGACAGCGTTGACGGGGATGTAGACATCGTGAGTGATTCTGTGATGTGAGCGAAATGTTATTTTCAAGTGCACTCTAGGAGATCCAGATCTGCAACAAGCTCCTCCAGTTTGTCTCCACTTTGGAACCGATCAACGTGGTCCTCTTTTTGTCTTCGTTCGCTGGTGGCGGAAGTCCACGGACCCGCAAAATCGCAAGGTGGTTAGCATATTGCATGCTGGTCAAGATCGACCACATCGAATCGGTAAAGCTCAGATGAAATGCTCTTTGGTACAGCACTGAAATATATCACAGGGAGAATATGGCGAATTACCGCCACTGTCGAGCTTGATGGACATCCTAAATTCATCCCTCGAATTATCTGACGGTCTGTTCAGCGTTGACAATGCTACAGACTACGAAGCCCTTGGTTATCGTGTGGAGATACTCAGTATCGCGCTATCCAACATCGACGGATACGTAGCAGAAGAGCCAAGAACTCCTTCCGTCGAGATGACTACGGGCCACCGAAAAGGTGACAAAATCAAGCCACTTGAACTCATCAAGATTTCCATAGAAAAGATAGACAACAGAATTGGTGAGCGCATGCCTCGGCTTCCTTATGAACTCGAAATATTGATCGTTCTCCAAGTTGACACGCGAGCTGCACACCTAGAGCGATCAAGGACCAAAGCTGCGTTGCAACGCCTGGCGTTGCGGATATATTATCAGCGGATGACTGCCCTGAATTCCCGGAATGCTCAGGGTAAAAATCGGACTCTTCACAACTGGTTCAAGCATTGATCGATTGTTATCATCGATTAGACGCGCCTCGCCCTCGTAAGTACAATAGTTCATAACCAGCCTTCGTCGTTGTTCGTAATGCCCTACATTGCCGACCTTTCTTTAATCTTGTCGCATCGTGATTGTTGCAAAGACAATGCATTCATACGTTACGAACATTACTCGCGGAAGACCAGGATGAAGTGTTTTTTCCTTGGATTGTTGTAATCGTTGGCACCCACCGATAAATCGAAGGCGTCGGTCGGATTCATCATCCCCTCTAACAATGCGGGGACCATTTTTCGACATGTTCGAGGAAAAATTACATCCTGAGTCCACAAGGCTTGATAGACGTTTGCAAATTTGTCGTCGGTTATGAGTGCATGACAGCTTCTCAATCATCAGGGGACCTTCTGTCCGAGCAATTGCTGAGCACGAACTTCCCGCTCAGACATGGCGGGGCAAGCGAGGGGTTCACGCCCAGTAGTCGTCAAATGGCGTGCTTTGTGTGACGACAATTGATGGCATTCCATCCA